>VYZU01074786.1:0-48975 GCA_013401355.1 Ceyx cyanopectus | reverse complement strand
GGGGGGGGGAGGGAGAGGGGGTGGGGGTTGAGCCAGTCACCATATCCTCCAGATGCTGTCAACTACAGAGGAGGCTTGGGTTAAATGACTGCTGGGCTATATTCTTGGTGGGGCAGCTCATCCCCTTGTCCTACAGGGGAAGCAGTGTGGGCAGAAACAGTGTCTGGGAGAACTCTGCTGGGATGGGGATGTGCAGCTTGTCCAAGCCTGTTCCTGNGGGGGGAGGGAGAGGGGGTGGGGGTTGAGCCAGTCACCATATCCTCCAGATGCTGTCAACTACAGAGGAGGCTTGGGTTAAATGACTGCTGGGCTATATTCTTGGTGGGGCAGCTCATCCCCTTGTCCTACAGGGGAAGCAGTGTGGGCAGAAACAGTGTCTGGGAGAACTCTGCTGGGATGGGGATGTGCAGCTTGTCCAAGCCTGTTCCTGGTGGCTCTGGAGACTGGAGAGACCCCGTTGGTGTTTTCCAGTGAATCTCCTGAACCTCTATCTCTGACTTTCTTGAGAAAAGTCCCCTCTGGCCTCCATGCTGCCCTTGGAGATAGGGGAGTCAGCTTCACCTTACCTTCTTTCACATCTGCATGTAGGAAATGCTTGTCTTTCCCCATCTGCAGCCTCCTTGCTGCCTGAACTGGGGCAGTGGTGCTGCCCTGCCCCAGTTACTTAGCATGAAAGCCTATGACTGGAAATGGGGCTCTCACCCTAACTGTTTTCAGGGGTCCATGAGTTGCATATGGCCATCAGCTATGAGTTAACTAGAAGGTGGAAGTTAGCCATCACAGTGGTCATTTTGTTAAAGGGGAGGGAAAGGATGCTCTTCTAATAAAAGCTCGAGTTTTTATTTATGTTTTTTTTTGTTTTTTTTCCTCTGTGATGATGAAGAGGCAAGGTATGAGGGTTTAGCTTGCCTATAGAGCTAGTGAGTTCAAAGGGTTAAGGTGATGTTTGAGTTGGATTTCAATTGCTTGAGTTTGCAAGGGGGCAGTAACCAGAATGTGGATTGGCCCACACAGTGGTTTTTACAGTCAGGGACTCTTTTCAAGCCCCATCAACACCCCCCTAAGACAACAAACAAACAGAGCAGGTATATGTGACTGCCATCAAACACAGCCCTTAGGACACAGTATGTGCTTCCAGCAGCCCCTGCCCTGCTAACAGGTGAACAAATACAGATGGCAAGCTGAAATTTAAACAAATGATAACAACAATAAAAGCAACAAACAATTCTTTGACACCGCGATTGGCAGGGGTAATCTCTCGCCAGCCTTGAAATGAGCCCACCTGATCCCATAAGCTTTGCTTCTTCTGAGTGTTTCTTTAAATTACAGTACCAATTGTTCTGTGGTTTCTTTTATTTTGATCCCTGTCCAGAAGTGGTGCAATGTGATTTCCTCATGTGGCCGCCTCTGCCGCGAAGGTTCTCGCGTCACCGTTTCCTGTTGACTCCAGCGCTCGCTCTTTCTTTTGCCGACGTCAAACAGAGATAGCAGATCAGGGCACACTTCTGAGCAATGCAAAATAGAAAGAAAAAAAAAAAAAAGAAGTGAGAGGATTTCAAGCATTAAGCCCTGTCAGAGAACCCTCTGGCTTTCAACCCCTTCTAATTCCGGCTGGTAGTCCCCAAGAAAGGAGGCACATAAGGCTTAAGTCAGGTTAAATCTGCAAGTATTTGAGCTGTCTGCTATTTTAAGATTTCTTTTTCCTCTTTTTAAGCTATCTGTTCACTCTGCCTGATGCAGATTTCCTTTTTCCATAGAATACCACTCTTTATTTCACCTCTCACCCGGGAGAGTGGTTGATCTTTGCAATTTGGCAAGGAGATGGCCTCGTTTAAGAGTAAAAAATGGGAGACCTTCCTTGGCTTTTGCATCCTGGTCGCCAAAGGGTGGTCATTAGTGCTGCTCTTTCCCATAATTTTTGCCAGGTAGGTAGCAGGCCAGTGCAAAAATGCTGTATTGTATTAATCCTGCTCTTTGCTTCAGTAACCCTGTGTGTTGGGAAACTGGACGGACAATTAGCTGGACCTCTTAAGAAAAAAAAAAAAATCAAACAACGGGTAGTCCAAATTTTTTGTTAGGCCTAAATGGGAGAGTGTCAATATTTTTTTAAAAAGCCCCATATTTATGCTTGATCTGTGAAATGAGATGGTGGATGGAGGTGAGTTGTTAGCTGTTACACTCAGGAGCCATCACATAACATGTGCAATGACACTTGCTCAGGTTTGCAGGTAGTCTGAAGCAAGAGCTGTTTGTAACAAAAAGCTGCCAATTCGCCAATTCCATGTCAGCAGTGATGTGAATTTTGAAACTGTCCATTTCTGTGCTCAGCTGAATATTTGAGAAAGAAGCAGTATCTTTCTTTAAGAGTCTTAGTATAGACGAGTGCACGCAGAAGTCTGAGATGGGCACTGGAGTTTTGCTATCACTGGAGAAGCAGGATGTGTATGCTTTAAGATAGGAAAAGTTTGTTTTCCTGAAGCTCAGCTTTAAGGAAAGTGTAGAAAATATATGCATGTTCACCTAACTGTATGCATGCTTATACAGGCATATATATTCCTTACATAAATACACACACACATAGCCCTCATCAGGTTGCCAGTAAATTAAATTACTTCCTGTTGAAGACCTGGAAGGAGGGATTTCTTTTTTAAGTAAGGGCTTGAAGAGATGCCTGGACAGGCTGGGCTAGATAAGCACGTGGCATGTGGAGAGATCAGTGAGGAAGGAGGCAGGGAAGTATAACAAGGAGATGTAAAAGCTGGAAAGCTGGCCCGACTGGCAAGGTAGAGGTGATAGCTATGCTGCAGCTGGAGGAGGTGTTGCAGAACAGGTACCCACAGCATAGCCAGACCCCGTTTAACCAGCTGCAGAGATGATGTGGCATTTGAGATCTGATGTGGGCTGAAGAGCCAAGGTCACTGGTGGGTTTGCAGAGTTTGTGCTCCTCTGGCTTAGGCTGCTGCCATAGACAAGCCAGCCTGGGTGTCTTTCAGCTGCCTTGTAATAAAGGCAGAGTGGAACAATGAGGCATTGTTGTTTATATGGACTGGAGATAGCACTTAACACAGCCTTGGTGCTACACACAGCAATATTGTGAGATTGCCAGGAACACGTCTATCTTACCTTCTGGAAGGAGCCCAGAAGAAGCTGCTGAGCAGAGCCCAGGATGATGGCAAAAAGTAAACTGTCCTCATCTGTCCCGAGCTGTTTGCCTGCTCATGTCCAGAGAGGAGTGAAAGGATTCCTGGTTGCTTTTCTTCTGCTGTGTGCATCTCAAGATGTTAATACCAGTAGTCATTTCAAGCTGGCTGGCTGCCAGAAAGTGGAGCATAACAATGCTTATCCTCTTAAACTTAGAGAAGGTCTAAAACTAGCTTGTAGATGATTAACTTCAGACCTGGGAAGGGGCTTGTGAGGAAAGAAGTACAAATAGTACCATTAAAAGGCTGACTGGACTCAGCTGGATTGTATGCCTCTTTTCCAGTCTGCTTGTTCCTGATATTCAGATTAAAACTAAAACAATCAATACTGAATGTCCTAAAACAATTGCTAGGGGGAATTTTTCAACCAGGCTGCAACAATTTTAGGGTTTAGTTTTGTGGCAAATCACAGTGTGCCCTTCCTCTCGCAATTAAGCAAGCACCCCTTTTACACACATTAAATCTATACCCAGACTGTTGAGCATGCAGCTTAAGCAAGTGCCTCCCTATCTGCAGGCTTTTACAAAAAACCAAATCAAAGCCAAAAAAGAATCCTCAGAGACCAGCAGCTGTGATAATGAGCTGAACTTTATTGAACGGGTTGCTTTTCTGCCCAGAAGAAACTTTAGTTTATATTTTGTCCTTTTCAATTCCTCTATCACCCAGAAGTCTTTCCAGGATAATCATGTGAAAGTTGAAATCTAAGGGCTCAAAAGTAATCTGTCATGCAAGTGGATGGCAGGAGATCCCATTCTGGAAATCAACTCACATTCCCCAGAAACACTGTTGGGATACCCTCCAGACAAAATTGTTACTGCTGTTCCTGAGCCCTTGTGCTGTCGTGGTGAAGCTGCAGTCTGTGAGCAGACTGGCTGGTCACAGTATATGGAGCATCTTTCCCCATAGAGCTGTGGTGTTTAGTATGGAGCAAATGACTTCAGATTTCTCTTGTGCTCACTCAGGGGTATCATCCTCTGCTGGTTCAGGCTAAAGACAGTTTGGGAAACCCTCCAGGAGATGGTTGGTGATTAGGAGACACCTATTTGTATGCCTGATCCATGTGTGAACAGGAACTCATTTAGATCTAACAGATCTGGTATTGACTTCATCTTTCCTGAAAAAGTCAGGCTGATGGTTGGTTATTTTTCCACCTCAGCATCTCCTGGGTGCTTAATCTGTTTTTTTGACTGGGATGGAATAGTTTTACTTAGCGTTTTCTAAGGCTGGCAGAGGATGTGATGAACACTGTTCCTATCTGTTGTGTTTGTGTGTGAAGGATCGCCTGTTCTTCGTGATGGAGTTCGTAAATGGCGGGGACCTGATGTTCCACATTCAGAAGTCGCGTCGCTTCGATGAAGATCGAGCCCGCTTCTATGCTGCAGAAATTATTTCAGCCCTTATGTTTCTCCATGAAAGAGGCATCATTTATCGGTGAGCTCTGCATTCATTCATTCATTCTCTTTGTCTGAACCACACAGCTGAGATGATAGCTTGAGTTTTCCACTTGAATAAGTAACTGTCACTTGCTGCCACCAGGAACACGTTGTCAGCTGGGGTAACCCTGCCTCCATCTTCCCCCTGCATCTTGTCCAAGGTGCACCAGCTTCCAGGAAGGAGTGGAATTTCTGGCTGCAATATTGACCACAGGGAGGGTCTTCCTGTGACTAATGTGTGAACATGTAGGAAAACGGGTTTTCCTTCTGAGGCACAGGGGCTAGAGTTTGTGCTGGTGTCAATTCACATAGCTGGTTTATATCAGACCTAGAGCTGCCCCTTGTCTGCACTTCAGGTGCCTGCCTGGCTGCTGGTGTTAGCTGCTGACCCACGGAAGCCTCTGGTGTGCTGCTCTGGTCCTGACCTGCTGCTGGAGAGCACATGTCAAGCTGATGATAGAAGCAGAGGCATTAAGTGAAACCTTCCTAGAATTTCTGGGAGGTAAATGCAAGGAGTTGTTGCTTTTACCTTGTTATTTAAATGTTAGTATGTGCTGGTTACAACCCAAGCCTCTTCATTTCCCTTGATTAGCTACGGGCCTGTGTTTAAACCCTGTCTATTTGACATACCTGTCCAGTGCCACTCAGCTCAGCCATTAAATGTCTTTTCATTCCTGCTGTGATCCTACAGCAGGACTTTTTCTTTCCTGTTCGTGTCTGGCATCTTTTTGATTGTGACAGGATGGGAGCATCATTGCCTCCCTGCGTCAGCCTCTGCTCCCAAGTCTCAAGGCTGTTGCCAGGAAGCTGTTTCCCATACGCAGCTCTCATTTGTCATTATTCTGTATCCAGGAGGGCAGTAGTTTGGGTATATTTTTTTTTTTCCCTTCTGTACTGCCAAAGTTCTGCCCTATCAGCTCAAGCATCAAGGCATAGACTGATCCAGCATGGATCAGACAGCCAGTCTGCTTTGCAGAGACCTGGCAGAGATGATCATTTGAGCAGCACCCTCCCATATATACTGGGGCAGAGCAAGAGCTCTTCTGGTTGAAACAGGATGGCTAGAGCAGGGAGGTGTCAGCACTGAGACAGTCTGGTTATACAGAAAGTTTTCTTTCTGACATGCTTTGCATCCTTTTGCCCAGTGCACTGGAAAGAAGTTGTTTTCTTTGGAATCCTGTTCCAGCAGCAAAGCAATATTTGGGTATGATTTGCTGTAGCTCTGCTCAGTCCCACTTGTGCCATGCCAGCACTGCAAAGAATAACACCAACTCTCTCTTTTTGCTGCTTGGTAACAGTTGTACAGCTGGGACCCACAACTGGGTCCAGGATGGGACCAGTTCCAATCCCAGTCATGCTCTGGTGGTACCATTTCAGACTGTTTGTTGGGCCAAGAGCTGTTTGGTTTTGGGCTTTGCATAGTTTAACCCAATGCAGTCCTGTGTTCAGCAGGACACCCTCCTGTATCAGATAAACCCAGGTTTGAACACAGCAAAACCTGAATAGCTGTGGGCTAAAGTGGCCAAAGGGCTGGACTCACTTTCTGATGATATGGTAAGCTAAATCAAGTAAAAGCAACTTCTCTTTCTCTTCCTTGCTTCAACTCCACCAAGAAACAGATGGTCAGGTGAGGACAGAGAATACTGCATTCATTATTTTTAAGTATAATACCATGTGATACCTGTGGTATGAAGAAATACAGGAGTGTCATCTTATTCTCTGGGTTCTGGGAGTATGAAAATTACTAGTGATATATACCATATGTATTGAGCTTCTAAAGCACAGTGATTGTCTGTATAGAATAGCAAATCTTCTCACTCTACAGCTGGATTCCAGTCTAATTCTTCCCTTGTGAATAATGCCAGCCACTGAACAGAGACCCTGCCAGATAATTACGCAAATGACATTATCCTTAAAATAGCGACATCCAGTAGTTATTGTCAATCACTCAGCAGCAGAACTGTATCTGTGCATAATGTAATGACACTGTGCTTACAGCTTGTCCTGTGGTCCCCAGCCTGCTGCCTGTCACAGGGCAGGAGTAATCCATCCCTCTGGGTTTTGGCACTCTTTGAGTGCTGCCATAATTCATGATAGAAACTGGAGGAGTAGTTGAAAAGCTTCTTGAACAACTGCATAGGCTTTGATCTTGTTCAGAAACTGGTTGAGCTGTGGAGTCAAGTAGCTTCAGCTGCACGGGACACATTTGCAGGGGGATGACTTGTTTGTTTAAAATTGGTTGGGGTGGCTCCATTCTGGAAGATGTAAGAGGAGAGAGCTGCTGGCACCAGCTGAGCTGACCTGAGGTTGCTTCTGTTGGGTCACGAACACCGGGCTCCAGGGGGTCTCTGCAGGGGGGAAGGAGATACCCAAGAAGGGAATTGCTGTTCTTATGTAACAGAGTCCAGAGATTTTATGATCAGAGTGCAAGTGCTTGCTTAGGAAGCTGGGAACAGGGGAAGGGACACCAGGAAAAGCCTGAACAGAAAGTGTTTTGCCACAAGCCGTTCATTGCTCCTTTTCTTCTGGGATTCCTAAGGTCAGTGGAGTAACAGAGTTGCTGACTTAGAATATCCTGGGTCATTTGTTTCTCCTCTGGGATAAATTTAAACATAGTAATACTGTATTTTAACTTGCCCCCTTCAAGATTAAGCAGCTCAGGAGAGAGTCAGCATTTACCATCACAATGAGTGTTGTCCTGTAAGTCAAGTTGCTTTTGTCACAAGCACCACCAAAAAAATGGGTGGTCTTTGAAATGCCAGAGAGGCTTGAGAGCCACCACTGAAAGTTCATCAAGAAGTAGCTGAAATGTGTCACTTGGGCCTGGGGTGACAATGCCAGTAACAGCTAAAATCAAGTGTTTGCTGATTCCTTTTCTGGCCACACACACACGCAATTTGAAATACCCATAGTGTAGTATTTCTGCAGTTGCTGCAGTGAGTAGGTACAAATGGGGTTCCTGAGGCAAGCAGTGTATTTTGGTTATCCATGACCTTTTAACATTAAAACCAGGCTTACTGCTGGATCAGTGCTCTCACAGGATGGTTTTCATGATGCAGCTGAAATTTTCCGTGAGTTTGCTCCTCCCTTTGAGGAAAATCTGCATTTTGTCACTAAGCCCTGGTTAGAATGAAAGTCCCATAAACGTATGTGTGTGTACTTGGGTTATTTCTAAGAGAGAGTTTTCAGTTTCATAGATTTATTTTGTTTGGTTGGTTGGCTTTTTTTACTATTTCTTATTTCATTTGCAACACTGCAGAGGAGAGATGGCTTTCTGGCCTTTACCAAGGAAACATCTCTGTCTTGCCCTAAGCTGAAGTTCAGCTGTCAACTCAGCAGTGCCTATTTATGTCGACAAGTACAGTGTGGTTCCTTATCCCATCGTGCAGGGGGTGAGACTAGAATGCATCCAGCCAGGAAAGCAAGCTTTTCAACATGCCAAATCATAGTGTATTGTGCACCCCTCACCACAGAAGAGCAGGATAGGGACATATTTGGGATCAGCTCATGCTGGATGTTGCCAAGAAACGGTTAGGAGATCATAAAGGCTGTTGTAGGTGAAATCTTTGTTCACAGGGCAATATTCTTGCACTGCTGTTTTCTTTAAGCTTACTTCTAAAGGAAAATAGTATGCTGGGTCCTGCTGCAGGTAGGTAGGTTGGTTTGTGATTTTTATCTAAAGGACTTGTATGTGCTATTTTTCTTGAGGCAGCCCATCCCAACTTTCACTTTCCAGTTGAGCAGTTCCCAGGGTAGGGAAAGCATATTTTGGCTTCTGCACATGCCAGAAACAAAACAAACCAGTGTGCATACCTGAGCAGTGTGAGATTGCAGTCATTTAGAACAAATGACCTAATCCACTCAGAGTCTTCTAAAAAGCAGAAATAATAAATTATTATAAGGGTATGTTTTAAAAGCAGAACTTTTCCTTCCATCTTTTCTTCCATTTATTCCATTGCTGTAAGAATGGCTGGTCTGCTCTGCTGCCCTCAAGTCTGAACCTTTGCTGCATGATAGCTTTGCTAGTGAATGGGTCCACTTGCCAAGGTCACCTACAGTGTGTCTCTTAATAGAGGCATCATACCTACTTACTGAGGGCAAATGCAAATGTTTTCTTAAACTTGGTGGTTGTGGGTTTGTGTTTGTTGTGGTTGGTATTCTTTGGAGGCTAAGGTTTAGGGGTTTTCCCTGCAGACTTTTTCATCAACACAAAACAACATTTTATCAACACAACTTACTGGCATTGTCTTAACTTTTGTGACAAACTTCCTTTCTCTCCTTGTGCAAATGTGACTCACTGGTGGGCTGCATAGGCTGAGACAGTCACTTTTCAGAGCATGTCTCTGACTTGCTGAGCTGTACAGTGCGCAATACATGGTCACATACCTGAACTGTGTCTGGAAGCAGAGGCAGTGTCACTTATCCTAGGTATGGAATTGGATAGTAGAGACACTGGTGTGCCCCAGCTCACTGCTTGGCACAGCATAAAGTGGCAGATACATCATTCAGGGTATAGATAGTGTAGCATGTGGGTAATGTAGCTGACCAAGAGCCAGAGGAGCTAAAAGGCTGGGTTAGAAAGCTTGGGAGGACTAATTGTTGTCTGGCTAAAGAGCCTTGGTTTTATCCTGAGGGTTCATGCTAGTTTATTCCCCTGCCTTGGTGTCTGTATGGATATTTCTAATGAAACTGGCCCTTTTAGAGAAGGTTTTTTGCTGGTGTTCCATCACTCTGAATGTGTGATGGTGTGCACAGTCCCCATGCTCTGATGTGACACCAGTCATCATTATGTAGGTCCCATGACTTGATTATGTTTAATAGGATGCTTGGTCCCTTTGGAAGGCAGCAGTTAATTATACAATTATCCAGCTGGTTTTGCCTTGAGACTGAACACTAGCTCTTGAGGAAAATATGATTGGCTTGTTAACAGGAAGTATTTACTTTTTTATGTGTTACCTGAAAGCATCACCTTCCTGTGTATATTATTCCTTATGACAGGGAAAGGCTCCATCTCCTCCAGGATCTGGAAAAACTTCTGGATACTGACTGGGTCTGAAGTTACCATCTTTAGTGCAGCAGACCTGTCAGGTCTGCAGCTGTGTGTCTCATGACTGTTGGCTTTTATAGGGAATGAATTTTTTGCAACAGGTTAATTCCCTGCCAATTCAAACAAGAAGCCTGTGACACTTGAAGGAAGGTTTACATAAGCCTTTTATGGAGACCAGTTTTGCTGGAAAGACTCTTATTAACTAAAACAACACTAAAATTTCTTTCAGCAAAATCAATTAAAACTTATATGCTGAAAACAGAAGCTCAATGCCTTTCCTAATTACATACAGCCACTGTTAACACAGAGCAACTCTGTAGTGTGCTCTTTGGTTTTTCCATGGATCAAGACATTGTAATCATGAGATCCCTCATGTTCTCTGTTGTTTTGGGGGTTTTTTTTGGTGTGGGGGTGTTGGTGATTCTGTTTATTCTCATCTCATGTTCTTTTTTACATCTGAAGTCAGATCCTGTTTCCCCTGAAGTCAAGGGGCTTTTCCCAGGGAGGTAAATTAGCACTGGAACTGGACCTGGGACTGATACCAGCAGTGCCCTGCAAGGCAAACTGGCTGGCTGGGGGGCTAGCCAGGGATTACCATGGGTTTGCTCAGGTGCTGGTAGCTTTGTTTTCTTAAAAAAGCAAAGCTAAATCTGTTGGTTTTTGAGATTTTCTGAAAGTTTGTGCTTGAATGTTCTACTGTAGGTTCCTCTGTAGGTTGTCTTTGCTGTATTTGATGCCTCTTCCCTACCCTGATACAGCTACTTGTGGGCAGAGGCGTGTTGTTTGCATCTGAGAGAATGGGATGGGAATCGGCTCAGCCAGTGCCAAAACAGATGTTAGTCTCCACTCTGTGAAGCACCATAACCTCAGCTGGGGGATCTGGGCCCTGTTGCTTTGAGACCTTGATTCAGGGGAGCTCTGAAACCTGGCACTTCCCTGGATTGGGGTCCTGAAGACAATAATAGATACCTGTAAGCAGAGCAAAATGGAAGGATGTGATAGGTTAGGAGAGCAGCAGAAAGAAAGAAATATAAGCTGATTTTATGGTGAACAAGTGAAGCAAATCAGCTAAAAGCTGCAAATTGGCACAGAATGGCATACCAATGGCCCAGTCCCTACAACAACTGCTTAGTGCAGAAGAGATTTTCCTGCTGGAAATGAGCCTCTGGAAATGATTCATTCAGCTTTAGAAAAGATAAAGGAATGTCTCTGAGGGTCAGAAGTGTAGTAATGTCTGTGACTGTCTTATCTGACAGTCAACAGCTCGTGTAGACTGATTTGTGCTTCTAGACAGTGCATCTTCCACATTGTTTTCCACTCAGATGAGGTTGTTGCAGGCTCACAAGCTGGGCTTTTACAGCCTCTGGCATGCAGTGTTTAAAGTGCTGTTTCTCCACACTTGGTCAAATGGAAAGTTCAGAATAAAAAAAAAAAAATAATTAAAAAAAGCCCAGCCTCTCACGTTTTCACGTCATGTTTAATCAGTCACTGTGCAGGACAGTTTAGTCCTGATTTACAGTTATGCTTACGAAGAGCTGTCCTGTTTTGAGATCCACATATCAGATCTCTGTGCCCCATTGACTCCACTGTATATAGTCTGTGAACTTTAATGCAACTTTCCACATGACTAAGGACTACTGAATAGCCTGCAGAAGTTATTGGCTCTGCTAGTGTCTACTTTTCCTTTATGGTTATTTAAAGGGATTGATTTGAAACCTGCAAACCCTGCACATAATAAATCATTAAAAAACAGAGCTTGAAGGGGCCTCAAGAGTTTTTCTAGTTCATTCACCTGCCCCAAGGCTGGATAACCTTTACCTAAAAACAAGTCTCTTGTACTTTCACTGCTCTTCTCTTTGGTGTACTTGTTATATTTGCATGTAATAACTTGTGTACTACACAGTCTTCCGGGCACAGACTCTCATTTACTGAATGTTTGAAATGAGGGCTTGTTGTTAGCTGGGAATTCTGGTACTGGTGTAATAGAAATCAGCAATTCTGCTCATCCGTGGAGGGATAGGTGATTAGACATGACTTCTGCCATTCTTTTCATGGCAAATATGTTCTTTCTAAGGCATGTTACAGTTTAAAAGCCTGCAGATGCAATTTGAGAAATAGTTACAATTACAGTCAAGTTCTTAAAGAAAGGAGCCCAGAATTGGACTCGATCTTTAAGTCACAGAGCACCTGGGAATATTTAGCTTTGAACGTTTGAAATGAAGAGTCAGTCTCTACTAAAAGGCCATTTTTCTGCCTTTCCTGCCCTCTTCTTTCGAAGGTCAAAAGGGTGAAAAAAAAGATGTTATGTAAAATTTATTTCTAAAAACTGCTTCTAAATACCTTCTCTACCTTTTTAGCCAGAAATGCTCATCTCATTTCTAACATGTTCCCTGAATACAAGGGCACTCATGCCTGTAATTTTTAGGATGGATTTTGAAAAGTTTTGCTCTCTGAGCTCCAGAATTTCCCAGCATTTATTCAGTAATTTTGTTGATCTTTGTACTCACACTGAATTGAGGAAACTTTCAATATTAATGTCAGACAACATGACCCCTGAGTTAGCATTAGGAAGGCCAATATATATATATATATATCTCTGAGGAAAAGGTCTCTGTCAACTTTAATAAATGTTTTGTACTATTTTTTTTTTTTTAAACCAAGAGTATGCCAAAAAAATGCTGTTGCCTCTGCTCCCTCTGTCTTGCTGAAGTGGAAGATTTCTTGCAACACAACATGTTGCAGATGGTGAAGCTACTATATATGTGAGGGAGATAAGGAGCAAATCAGTGTTGTTGACGTCTTTGGCCTGTATCAATGGCTGTAGCTATCCAGGGAGAATTAAACTTATTCTGCAAACAGCAGAATTTTTAAGTCACCCAGTAGCTTTTAATATCGGTTGTGCATCACTGTAATGCCTTTAGATTTTTATTCAGTCATCTGCTGCCTGAAATTGTAAAGAAATAAAATGAAAAAAAATAATAACACAGTAGAATATTCCAACTGTTGCATGGCAACACTGCAGTAATAGCTGTCTGGTTTACAATTCAAACTTGCTGTGGGAGAAAATGTCATCTTCTGCCAGCAGTACCCTGGGCAGGACAGTGAGCACAGCTTTGCTCCTGCCTTTTGGGCTCCAGCCTAGCTGCTGCTGGGGCTTGTGCTTTGCTGCTGGTGTGGGCCAAGATGCAGTTTGTGAAGCCTTTCCCATAGAGCAAGGGGAAAGCATTGCTCATCATTTGGCCTCTGAGTCATAACACCTTTGCTGTTAATAGGATCAAGAACCTCCCCTTTTTATGAGGCTGTGCTTAAAGGCACAATTTAGTCTCAGAATTGTATTACCTGAATATTATCCCACAAAGCAGGTGGTGGTATTCCAGCTGACAACAATGGAAATGGGAGCAAGCCTTCAAGTCTCAACCATGTACAAGGTGTGTTATATTCCAAACCGCAGAGATCTCCACGCTCTGAGCTGATTTTTTCTGAGTCAATTAAAATTTCACAACCATGCTTTATTATTAACATCTCGAGCCATGCTTGCAAATCTCTGCAGCATAGTGGAAAAGTGCTCCTGAAGCAGGAAAATGTCTTCCAGTTAGGAGAGGTTATTTACTCGCTCAGTGTCTACTCTAGGTGTACTGCCGTGGGTCCAGTAAGAATGGTTGCATCTGAACTATTTCTGATCAGTTCAGGGAAGGCAGCAGTGTCAGGGTGCCAAAGTGGGTTGTGGCTTCTTTGTTTATTGTGTTGGAAAATGAATGGTCCTGACAGAGGGAATGTTGTGGGGATATTAGGAAAAGTGGAGTTAGCTGTGCAAAGTATCAGGGGGAAATTATTCCATGTGCAGACCTGTGTGGTAGAAGAGGCAGTGGGAAGTGATCCCTCCAGACTCTTCATGGGGCATTTAAATGAGGGGATGTGTGCTGCCGTAGCGAGGCTGCAGCACGTTCTGGGGTGCAGGCTCTGGGACACCCATGTTAGAGTCCAAGCTGCTGTGACATTTAACGTGCAGGTTTCGGGTGTTCTCCTCCCATCCCTGGATCTGGTTACGTTCCTTTTGACATTTACCTGAGTATCAAAATGTAGCAGGGTCCCATGTCCTTGCTGACTTGTGCCTAAAAGCTGAATTAGTGTGCTTTGTATTTCTGTTTGCCAGTATCTCTTGGACATAAGTTAAGGAATCCTATGCTTATCTATGTTTGAAGGATTTTGACACAACCTTAGCAACTTAATGTAGCCTTTACCATTGCATGCACCTTCTCTTAAAATTTTCCTCTTCTTTTATAACTGTTCTTCCTAGCTGGAGCTCCCCATGTCGGTGCTTCTCCTATTCCTAGTTTGAAAGCTGATGCCCAAACAGCAGCTTTACAGCCAGAATTTCTGCCTTCAGCCACTGTTGAACACAGAAGGGAGCAAAGATCTTGGCAGCTGGCTCCTGCTTCTTGCTTCTCTGCCCAGCCTTGATAAATGACAAAGCCCAGGAGCTGCTCTGACTAGTGCCAGCTGGGCAAACTCCCAAAGAGACAGCCCACCCACCATCAAGGTCAGAGTGCAGCACTGCCCTGAGCTTGGAGCAATAGCTGGCCCCGCCAGTGCTGCTCTTGTTGGGGTCTCTTTGGGGCCAGGGCCAGCCCCTGTGGAAGGGTTACAGGCCTCCATCTCCTTTGAGATGCAGGCAAGCCAGCAAAGCTTCAGCTGGTGCAACTTGCCTTGAATTGGAGCTAATTGTGAAGTCATGATGGCTGATCAATGGCAGGAAATCTGCTGGTGGTATGTTTGAGATGGGACTAGTATAACTCACAGCTGAGCTAACAATCCTTTCCCTACCCCTACACAAGGAGGAAATGCCCAAATAAGCCTTTATTGCACCTTATCTGTTAAACAGATAGCTTTTATCTGTGACTGAACCACTTGAAACGTACCTTCCTGTCTGCATTCAGAAAGGCAGTACTAACCTGTGCTTCTTTTGGAAATCATGATGTTTTGGAAAGGAAAGCCACAAGATGTCTGTGGCTTGAGTGGGCTGAAGTCAGATTCATTAGTGGAGAGTCTCTGTGTTGCACTGTCCCCCTACATTCTTTTTATCTAGTGAAATTGCCTTGCTCAATGATGCTCAACTTGGTAACTACTCCAACAGGAATAGCCCCAGGAAAAAGACAGGTATTTTGTGATAAAATTCATGGAAAACTATCTTGCACCTTGCCCTATTTACTGCACCTCATCATCCCTAGTCACAGCTGCCTTTGGACTGTCACACAGTCCTTCTGGACTGATGGCTTTCCCCAAACCACAAGGTAGTCAGGAGAGGTTCCTGACAGAGCTGGGAACTGCTGGGTGCTGCTTCTCAGCATCAGCCAGTGGCACCTCTGGATCCCTGCTGGCCAGGAAGCAAGACAGCTAGGTCTTGACTATTGCCATGAACCAAGTAAACTGAGATTGGACTGGGGATGTGTGAAAGGGAGGGAATATCAAATGCCAGTTTCTGGAGGCCTACCTCTTACCTCTGCACAAGTTAAATGTGGTGTGGGCTATCAGGTATCTCCATGTTCTGTCATGTCTAGGGCAAGTTAATTGAAATACTTGTTTGACTGACTGAGAGTTTTCCCTGCTTTGTCCTCACTGTCTTACAACTAGATTCATGCTGAAATTCTCCATCTCTACTCCAGAGAAGCTCCTAATATGTCCAAGCTTTTGCTCTGCTTGCCTTGGGACCTTACTGTGTTTTTGTTCTTGCTTTCTCCTGTTCCCTTGGGGATACAGACAGAAGATGGCTGCCCCTCAAGAGAGTTGGCTTATAATGTGAGCACATAATTCCCATAGAGTCCTGATCCCTAATCAGAAGCCCACAGAGTGTACATGAGGAAGCCTGTAGCCATGGGGTGTAACCGAGGCATCGCTCTCTCCCTGGCAGGCTTTTCCTCAGCCCGTGTTGGCAGAGTCATTCACAGCATTGGCCAAGTGAGTCGCTGTGTCCCAGACACTGTTATGTAAGGAAGAATTTCAACACTAATTATGCGGCTTGGCTTTAGGTTTAATTCTGTCTCTCCAGGCACCAGAAGTAGTCTCAGAAGTTTCACAAACAGAATAAACTTTATTTTACAGGCTTTGGGCTCTACTGCTTTCTCCCAGAGCTTTCATCCGGTCTTTTGAGACACTTTTCTTTTGTTTCCCTGCCACTGAAAAGGGACAGCAGTTTCTCTGGGGACACTGCTGAGCATTGCTAACATGCTGAAGTTTCTGAGCTGCAGGAAGGCTGGCACTTCCAGGCAGATTAAAAAGGAAATCAGATTAAAAAGCAAAACTTTACATTTCCCTTTGCTCTCAACCACTTTCCTCACTGTGAAGGGCCCAAGGGGGAGTGGGATGGATGGGCCCAGAGTGCTGTGGCCAGAATGGCTTTAGAGGTTGTTTGAGGCAGAAGTGTGTGCTGGGCAAGTGATGTCTGTGTGGATCATATTCTCGCCCTAATGGCTTTCCTCCCCCCATCCTCCTGCAACTGAAGTCATTAATGCTTGTTAAGCCAGGATGGAAACAAACCCAAACAACAGCAGTCTGCAAAATAATTCAGTCACTCCAGACCGTTTGGTTTTTTTTTTCTTCTCTCCAGTGAAGCAATTAGTCTCCTGACATCCCATTTTTAGCCAGACTGGAAACAATCGGCCGGACAATAGTGATTCCCTTTCTGGCAGGGCGGTCACCGGATCCGCTCGGTGATGGGAAAGGTGAGGCGCCTTCCCTCCCCTGGCTCTGGGGGAAGAATCTCCCTAAGGAGATTCCTGTGGGCCTCACGGAAAGCCCTGTTTCTGTGCAGCCCCTCCCAGTGAGTCACAACCCCTGGTTCCTCTGAGAGCTCTCTGTAGGGTTTTCTCTCAGCGGGTGCAGGGTTAACCCTTCTGTGGTTTCACCCAGGCGCTCTCATGCGTCTGTGACCCATCCCACTCACTGGCTGGTGATGTAGATTGTGGGTGCCAGAAAGCCATGAAGTAATCTGTGGTTTATACCAACAACAGGCCAATATAGGACTCGCACAGAGGGGAGGGAAGATTTTTCCAGTCTTGCTCATCTGAGTGGTATTTGATCCTGTAAGGGAATCTGTAAGGGGACAGTGCTACAAAGCAGGGGACTGACAGATATGAGCAAATGCTTTGGAGTTTGGCAAAAAGCAGAGGATGCAGCAGGGAGGACAGGGGTCAACTGAAGTCCTGCAGTAGCACCACAGAAAGGCATGATGGAGATTGGCCAGAGTGATCCAAGAAATCTCTCAATTCCTATAACTGCTTGTGACATAAGTGAAACAAGTACTGTCCTCTGCCAAGGGTGAAAGGTGCAGCTGTGCCACTCGCTGAGCCCTTCCTCTTGCTGCTGAGGTTGGGTGTAGCAGGTGAAGAAGCACTGAGGAAGCCCCTCCGTTATTGCATCTCTATGCAAGGCACCATGCCTACCCAGCACACAGCACCCTTGCTGCCCTAAAAGGCATGAGTGGGAAAGGGCACGGATGGGCAGGTTCGGGTAGGACAGCAACGTGGCCATGCTGCTGGAGGAGAAAGCTCAAATCACTAGAAATAAGGGCCTTACTGTTTTTAGCATCTGAAAAGCAGCTCTGGTGGCACCTTAGTGACTGACCAGTGCTTAACCCGAACACTTTCCTCTAAAGATGCAGAAAGAAGCTATGCCTGAATCCATGTTCTGTCTCATTTCTGCACATGAGGTAAAAGCCACAGGGTTGCTAGTCAGGTACCAGAAAAAGCTCCAGCTGCCCAGGGCAACTGAGGACAAAGGGGAGCTCTGCTTGCTCGCTGGGCTGCTGGGTTAACAGCGACTCACTGCGTGCTTGGGTAATGTGTCACTAGTGCCAGAGCTCTGGTGGCTGGGGTGTGAAGGTGCCACATGGGCACCAGAGCCATGGGGCTGTGGAGCACTTTGCCTTGAGGTGGGAAGCAGGGTGGAGAAGTGCTTGGTGAAGAAATCTGTCGTGCAGGCTGGTCTGGGGATGCACAGCAGAAAGTCTTTCTGTCTGATCCCAGGTGCCTGGATTAGGTCTGGGGCAGAGCCTGCTGCTTCCAGACATCATCCTGGGTGTCAGCTGCACCCTCTCCATGTCTGGGCAGAGCTGCTCTGGGGGAATGAAAGGCTGTTGATAAGGGTTGTCTTCTTGTTGGGCGTCTTCCTTTTCGATTCATTCTAGCTGTGGTGGAGGTTGCTGGAGTGACAGCAAGCACTTGGTCTGGGGGCAATGAACCACATGCCCAGGAGCTGAGTTCTAGGTAGCAGGAGTGGCTGTGGAGGCAGAGGCTTGTGTGATGGAAATGCAGAGATTCAAAACCAGCAGTAGAAAATTAAGGAATTGGCTGGAGAAGAAGCAAGCTGGGTTTGTGTGCCTATCACAGCAGTGCTTCCCAAGTCACCGCAGGGACAGTGTGAGGTGGGGAGAGAAAGTAACCCGGTGTTTAAAAGTTGATTCTCAATGCACATGGACATAATCGTGATGTAAAACTCACTGCTGTGTCAAGATGTGGTTGCTTTGCTGTTACTGTCTAGCAAGAAGTACACTGCTGCACCTGCACCAACACACCCCAGGCAGTGTTCTTTGCTCTCACAGCCCTACTGTGAAATCATTTCTCATGCAAAAGTCTGCTTCAGAATGGAAATGGGAGGGGGACAGGTAAACCACATGTGTATGGTGTCCCCAAAGGGCAGAGAAGACACAGGTCATCTATTGCTCCTTGTCTGCATCTAGAACAATTCCAGGAATTCATTAGCTTTAAGGTATCTTTTGAGGGTGATGCATTTCAGCATGTTAAAATAAGTCACTTTTTGTTCCTTTTTCTCAAGGCAGTAAAGAGTCATTCTTCTGACCCTAAGCCTTTGTGGTTTTCCATTAGTCCTCAGTCAATTATTTATTTATGGGGAGAGTATCTGACAACAGCAGTCCAGTCTGAGAGCAGTGCCACTTGAGTGTGTGGATGAGTTTGAAGTACTTGATGACTGAACCTGCTGGAATTGTCAATAACATTAAGAACTGCTTTTCCTGCCACAAAATAAAAATATAGCCTTGTGGGTGGAGTGTGCTAAACTTTGATGAGGACATGAGCTAAAAAACAATGCACTTTAGTTGTCACCTGGGTGTACCTTTAGCAAGTACAGACAAAGATGTTTTTGGAAAATATCTTGCCTTCAAGTTGACTTTTGTATTGTGATAGAAAATGTGTATTGTTGTGCAATTCTGGGCTGTGTAAACATGGGAGGTTTATATACAAAATCTTTAATCCTGAGTTTTGATCTGATGTGGTGACATCACACCTCTCTGTCTGGATTGCCTGTTGCTTCTTGTATCCCTAGATTAGAAATAAATTTCAGTGAGGATTTGTGGAGTCTTCTTCCTGCAGAAAGGGATTTATAATTAAGATGCTCAAGCAGATAGACAAGGCCTGCAAAAGCAAGAGGGACCTCACACCTTCAGGTCTTCACTAGTTAAAGTAATAAAATCTAAGTCTTGTAGTCTGTGGTGCTGGCCTGAAAAAGGCTGAGGTAAGAATAGTTATCACAGGTACCTTCCAGTAAGCAAGACATCCCAGTCCTGGAAAGAAGAGTGAACACAGAGTCACAGCATGAATTGACTCTGAATCAGCCAACTGAAAAGCACATGCTAGTCATGTGTAACACCCTCACATTTCCATCTTAGCTGGAGCTTGCTGCATGCTCACCTTAATCATTCTTTCCATTCCAGTCCTGAAAATGCCCTTTGTGCTTCCTTACATAAAATTCCCAGTTTCCCCTGTGGAGTTCCCCCTGTGTGTCTTGGGTGATGAAAGGAGAGCAACTCTGATTCTTCATGTTTCAAGGATCTGACTGTAGGTGCCCATGGAGCCACAGGCCTTTTTATCAGGAGGACGACTATCTTATTTGGGCTGGAAAGCAATCTTTTAGTGTGGTGCCACAGAAAGACAAGTCTTGCCAGGAGACATATTCCCAGAGACACAGGTACAGTGCCACTGGGTCTCCTCCTCCAAGGTTGTGTGTTGCAGAGGCCAAAGTGCTCTGCTTCACTTGGGTTACAGTGACTCTCACATAGGAACTTGGCAGATCTGTGCACTAAAAACTCAAGAAATGGGCAGTGTAAAGACAGAATTTCAACATTCAGGTATTAATTCTAATTTTTTTCTACATGGAGTCTTTATTCTCATTTTTTATATTCATTTATTTCATATGTTACAGCAAGAAGGGAGTTGGCAGTGTTTTGTGCGTGGTAGCCATGTCCACCATGTCCACAGCCTTGACTCCTGCTCTAAGTTACTTCTGCTTTGCAGGCAATTGGGTGACCAGCTAAGGCACCTAATTTGGGATCTTAGATAGCCTTGCCAGCTGATGAGTCCAATTTCAGGGAAGCTGAACTGCCTTGGGAAAGCTCGTCTCTCCCCATGCTAGCTGAAGAGGGAGCCCTGGCCAGCAAGACTCATGAGTTAAGTGCTGATGTGACATGGGGACAATCTCAGCCAGCATAATTCATGAGTACTTTGGGGTCTGTCTGCTGCCCGTGTGGCATGTGGGGTGATGCACGGGATCTAGTCTGTCCCTCTTGGCCTGGCACAAAGCTCAGTCACTGGTTCCTGCATGCAGACAGCTTGAGAGGAGTTCCCAGAGTGGGAGTGGGATTGCAGAGAGCTTGGCATGCCCAGCCAGGAGTTTCATCTGGCTCGGCCCTGCTTATCAAGGATACTGGGGCTTCACACAGCCCTGGATGAATCACCTGTAATAAGTGAATAGCAACAGTAATCCACCTGAAATGAGAAACTAAATCTTGGGATAATGACCCATTTGCTAGGCTCCTACCAATACTTCTTCCATCTGATTTCACTGCTGCTGTTTAAGTGATTGTTGTGGTGAAAGCTGGGAGATCAGAGGAGTCAGGGAAGCACTTTGTTTGCCTGCAGGTTCACTGGAGTCTCACAGAAAAGAGAATCAGTGGTGCCCTTGATGGTCTCAGGTTTTTAAAGAAACAACTCTCAAGACACCATCTCCTAGGAAATTTATTTAAACTTTGTTCCAACAGGGGTTAGGCATTACTCCTGGGCAGGACTGGGATGCCCGTGTGCTTTGTGCCCACGACTTGTCACTAGCACAGAGACTGAGCGTTTGCCATCTGCATAAAAATTTAGGGCAGGTGGTGAGATTTCCAAAACATCTGTCCTGAGCCAGTGTTACTCCTTCAAAAGTTGGTAGTAAATTTGTCAGTGGAAATCTACAGGCCAAAGCAAAGTGCTTTTAAAAATCCTGTCTAAAAATACAGTACTTCTGCCTTCAGCTTTGTTCATTCCATTATAGAAAGATTAGTGCCCATAGCCTTAGCTTTGTAAATCTGGATCTGTAATTCAGAGCCTTAATAAGGTTGAGTAAATTTATTTTTTCTAAGAGTCTGATCCAAAAATCAACTAAACCTGACAGGACTTTTCTTCACAAATTTCCCTGGATTTGGCATCAGGCTCGGAGTAAAGTGAATCTTAAGCAAATCAGATTAATATGGTGGAGTCTTTTTCCACCAATTTCTCTAGATTTAGGATCAGGCTTAGAGTAAAAGTAATCTTATCCATATCAGAAGAATATTAAGAAGTCTGCCTGACCAGACAGACAGGTTCATAGCAGGATTGTTTTCCCCACAAAGCCCTGCTGGCATTCCCAGTGCTAGCTCAGGTTGGTTTGCTGCCCGAGCCGTTGCCAGAGGCAGTCTGCACACATGACTGTGATGGATAGAGAGAGACACCTTGATTTTTATTTATTTTTTTCTTTGATATTTCCTGGAGTGAGGCATTCCTTCCAAGACTCGCAAGTGTGGGGAGGGTGAATTTCACAGCAGCTGTGAGATTAGAAGTGAGAGCACAGGAAAGTCACTTCAGTGTGAGCTACTGTCGAACTCCCCCGGGGCAGGCTTAGTGGTGCAGAGGTGAAGTGGGGATGAGTCTCTCTGTGCTGGTGGGAAGAGAAGCCTTTTCAGCAATACAGTCCAAACCTGATCCTACAGGAGCAGCTTGGAGCCAGGACAAGGTCTTCAAGCAGCTCGATGGTGGGCTGTAGGCAGTTAGTGATGGGTAATCTTGAGGTAACTCTTTCACTCCATCTTGAAGCACTGAGACCATGTTGTACTGCAGGCACAAGCCTGATTTCTATTTTTTTCTGTATCAGGCTTCAAATCAATATTGGTCTATTTTTGTTAGGGTGACATAACAGGCTTATGCTTTTTAACCTCTCTTGATACTGTCAGTCACAAGTCCACACCCAATTCTTTTTTGTGCATTTGGATCTCGAGTGTTGTGCACCTCCTCTGAAAACTTCAGGCAAAGGGACTCACAGAAAGAAGCGTTGTGGTTTGTTGGGTTGTTTTTTCTCTTTCCTTCTTTTTTCTGGCAAGGGTAAAATAGCAGCTCTGTTGGGAGCAGCTCAACAAGTGATGTTTCAGGGCCAGCAAATTCCAGTTTTGCTGCCCAGTGGGACCGAGGAATCTATCACAGGACTAGGCTGGCAGCTCATCCGGAGAGGGAGCGCGTGGCCTGCATACCAAGAGCTGGACATGAAGCCTTTCTCTGACCACCTCTCCCCTTCCTGCAGTAAGTGAGAGGACAGTAGCTTTGGGATTTGGGGGAAATACCTCAAATGGAACTCTCCTGACTGGAATGCAACAAATAATATATGCTATATATATAAAGTACACGCACAAATGTGGACCTGTAAATATATATGGGTTGCACCATCTTTGGGATTACTCCAGTGTAGCAATCTCCAGAGCGTCTGTGTTTCAGCAGTAATGGCTCCAGTTCTTGGCTTCTCCATTTCACAAGAGTATCTTTTTGCCCTTGTAAAGGTGCCTTTGGAAACTATCATTAGCTCTGTTACAGCTGCTGTGCATATAATAAAGGGGAAGCTTATAGGTGTGCCTGACTCTGCTGGCACTCAGGGCACCTGTGGGGTCCCACTGGATCTCTACCACCCAGGTCCAGACCTGCTAAGGTGGTGGAAGCTTTGTGATTATTTATTGTGGTATGCTGAGGTTTTGGGTTTTTTTTTTAGTTTATGTCTGTATACCTTATCCTACCACTCTAATTTAACTGGAGGATGAATCATGCCCATTCATCTCAACAGCAATGAAATCATGTCAGTAATTGTGTTCATTTCCACAGATGCATTTTTGAAGTGCCCAGAGGTAGGAGAGGTGGAACTGCTGGCACTTCAAACCATCAGAAAGGTCTTGGATCCCAAGCTATGCCAGCTCTTGTTTGCTGTAAGAGAAGTCAACGCCTTGGGCATCACTTTATCCATGGAGTGGCAGCCTGGGGAGCACTAGGAGGGGACTGGTGTTCTGATGTGGTCTGGGGAACTGGCTTCTAGAGAGACCACACCAGTAGCAAGGGGGTCAGGCAGATGGGGAGCTGGCTGCACCAAGATCCAGCCCATCTCCATAAGAAAACCCCATGGTGCTGCCTTAACACAGGCAGATACCTTGCAGAAACTTGTCCTTATGCTTGAAGGGCTGCCTGACTTCAAGATTAAAATGTAATAGCAGAATGCTTCTTGAAGCTAGTGCTGGCCAGTCAGACCTCAGTCTGAAGCCTGAGCAGGAGTGTATTGTAAAGCTCAGTTATCCCTGTGAGTGATACCTGGTGCCTTTGAATATACTGAAGAACACAGATGCAGGTGGGTGAGAGGATCTCCCTCTACCTTGCACAAATTCAAGCGTCCACCTTGCCCTTCAGAGCCTGTGCTCGGGCATGAGCTTTCAGAGCACTTCAGGCACGTGTTCTGGCTTTGTATCTGACCCCAGACATGAGTGCACCACAACATTGCATCACTCTACCACCCTGGTGTCTGCAAGAGAGGTGGAGCCTGCTGTGTAGGCTGTGTGGCTGTAATCCATGTCTTTATCCCTACACGCAGTCACAGAGCATTTTCAAAGGTTTGTGATCTGTGTGTCAATGTGGGTGGGTTAGGAGAAGCAGAGAAAAGCCATGGAGCTCTGTTATTTTCTGCTGTGTTCCCCCTTGCAGCTCTCTGTGGAGTCTGTAGGGTGCACTGTGGTGGGATGAGACCATGAAACCCCCAGGAATGGTGCTGGGCTTCTCACTGGAGAACTGCTTAGGAACTGAGATGCCTATGGGATCTGCCCTCCTCACAAGCCTCCTCTGCCTCCCACGGCTGCACAAAGCCACCAGCAAGGACAGTCACCTGTCTCCTGTTATATGGCCTAGCAATGAGAGTTAGTTGTCAGTGGAGTTTTGCTTGCTCATGCCACTTGTCTTGGCTCTGAGTTTGATTCTTGAATCATTATGTCCCATTTTTGCTTTTGTATTCTTATTACTTATTGTTGTATTCAATACTTATTGTTTCTGAGAAATGCCAGAGCCTTTGGGGCTGGATTTGTAGCCCCTAAACCCTTAACCATAGCCAGCTTTTGAAAACAGCTTCTGACTGTTAGGACAGTGCAAAAGGGCACCTTGCTATGCTTCATTACTACTGTCTGGTAGTTATGAATTGCAAATTCCTGAAGAGATCTTCCCTTCATGTCTGTCCCATTTCATTACACTGCAGGTTGCAGTTTTCCTGCTGTTGGGCTCTGTTTGTGCTGCTGAATGGGTCTGCAGTCTGAAGCTGATTGGAAACTAAAAGGAACACTTTACCTAAAAGAATGTTTTTCAGGGAGATAAGGCATTGAAGTCATGTTTTGCAGTCCCTGTTTTGCTGTATTTTGGTGTTACAGTGTTGGACTCAATGCTGTTAGGGGTCTTCCCCACCCTAACCAAGTCTATGATGCTGCTGTGTGGTGCTGGAAGCACAGAGCCTATCGACTAAACCCCGCAGGGTGCAGGGCTTGCACTGTGAAGCAATGAGCACAGAGAGCAATGCTTCCATCTGAGCATGTCAACCCCAAGTGGTGTAAGTAAGTGGCTACACACTGGTTATGTGCTGCATAACAGTGCCAAGTCTTATCTCAGTTCTTCATTTAGTTCTGCACCCAAGAGAGTGTGTTCTGTGACCTTCAGATATCCTGATTTTCCCCTTTTCAAGTATGACAGGAGTCAAATTAGAAGAAGCCTGTGATGCTGGAAGGGAGCAACAGCTCATCCTTTAATTGGGCAGCAAAACCCAGGATTTCAAACTGATTTTCTCCAGCTCAGTGCAGCACAATCTTGTCCCGATTTCTGATTTGTGGCTTTCCTTTTTTTTTTTTTTTTTTNTTTTTTTTTTTTTTTTTTTTTTTTTTTTTATAGGCCAGTAACCTGGGTTGGGGTTGGGTTTTTTTCCATTTTGTTATTTCAGTATTTCCCCCTACCCTAAAGATGTGGTAGCATCGAAGAAAATAGCAGCCCAACCTGGTTTTTTTTATGTCTTAACTCTGGTAGCATATATTGCAGATGTCCTTCTTTAGTCTGTATGTACTACCTGTATGTACTCTGCTTTACCACTGCTTAGGAATCTTCCTGGATGCTGTGAGAATATGACTTTCAGGTTATATGAATTTACTTGACTATAAAGATAAATAATGCTTGGTTGTTGTTAGAAAAATGTGGTATATGTGAGCCATTTTCTGTGGAGGATTTTTAAAGTGAGTTCTCTACAACCCAAGGAAAATGGGATTGGAAATATCAATAACAACCAAGTGGAAACAAAATGTGGAGGTTACTGAGTCTCCAAAATTTGTGTGTAAAGAAAGACAGAAATTTTTTTCAAGTAAACTAAAATATTTTGGTTTGGGTGTTGTTAATGAATGCAGAGGAAAAGGGAAAACAGTGATAGCTTTACCTGAGTATTTAGGGCTTTATATAAAACTGAGACCTCTGTTCTTCTCCTTATTTAATTACTATATTGATTCAAATTTGCTGTCCACTGTATCTGGAACTAGGAGTCCAACTTGAAGTTTGATAAGTACCTTGCCAACTATGCTATTATGCAGGTTGTACATCTTCTGTTCCCCTCTGCTGAAGCTGCTTCATTCTGAAAAAAAACCCATTTGCTATTTCAGTGGAGCAGGCGTTGGAAATGTGTATTGCCTTGGCTACCAGAGCAAGCAATAGAAACACATTTTTCTCCACCGTGATGGGGATTTTGGTATTTCTGTGAAGTAAAATGACTTCAGCAGAAGAAGTGGAGAAAAACCAAAATCTACTCCCTGATTGCAAAGAGGGTTTGAATGTACATTTGCTCACCTTAAGGTGTTTCCATGGAGTGTCTAAATGGCTTTGCATTCTGAAGACATAAAGAAAATATTTTTTTTTTCCCTTTCAGAAATGCCAGTATTAGTCATTTAGCTATTAGGTTTGGGGATTTTATTTTTATTTGGGTATTTTTTTAAAAAACATTTGTCTAGAGTGTTACCTAGTCATGCCTCCATTTGTGGCTAGCTCCCACTTCTCTGTACCTACATCTTTCATGACTAAATGATTTGCATTGAGATGGAAATACCAGACTTTTACAAGTTTATAACTGGACCTTTGGGATTACCAAACCTGGAAGAACCTTGAACTGAGAGAGAAACAAGGTAGAAAACCAGGTTCTGCCACCCCTGCTTTTGTGAAGGAGATCCTTATATATCCAGCCCTTAGAACAAAGGTTGGCAAAACCAATAGAGGGGAAAAAACCACCCCAAAACTGTCCTTTCAGGTCTAGTTTTTACATCACAAGTGAGCTGATCAGAGCAGAACGAGTGACAGGTACATGTATAACACCTACTCACTGGCAAAACTCCCCGCTGCAGGGAAACCGTATTTGGCAGATGCTTCAGAAAAGGACTGGATCATCTGTCATTGTCATTTTGTTTTGGGTTCTTTGGGTTTGGTTTGGTTTTTTTTACAAATGTTAAACTGGAGTGGTAGATGTGTAAAGAACACCTCACCCAGTGAGTGCTGCTGAAGCAGCTCGTTTAGTCATTTCTTCTGGATCTAGACTAAACGGAGGCCGGCAAGCCGATGGGCCGCAGCTGCCCACGAGGACAAAGGCGGCCTTTCTGAGCTGGGATGAAGCCTGTTTTCCAGGGGAGGTTTGCCAGTGAAAGGCAGAACCTGAGCTGGACGTTAGAAATGCAGCCCTCAGAAAACCTTTCTGCCGTTATTGCTTCATCGAACTGCTAAAAATAAGGAGTGGAAAATGCAAGTATTAAGGAAATGAGGTAGATTTGGGCTTTCTGAGCTGGATGACTTCCAGTTTCATCAGCTTCCCAGAATCCTTGCTGCAAAAATGAAGAGCTCCTTGTAAATCTCAGAAATCTGTCAGTGTTTTTCCTCTCATGTGGCTGTGCTGGTTCATGGGGTACAAGGTGTGGGGAGACCTGTCAACATCAAGCAGGGAATACAGAGCTTACAGCTCGCTGAGGTCACGAGCAAATACTCAAACATGAGCCCAAGCCGTGACTTTCCCAGGGAATTATGTTACGGGTCAGATGGAGAGAGCAGAGGAGCAGTTTGCCTGAGCCTGCCACAGTGGCCCATGAGACCTGTTCCGAGAGGGATACGTGGGGCCATCTTCTGTGGCCTTACCAGGTGAAGAGCACTGAGAAGTCACTTTTGGTCATGGGAGGTCCTCTTCGAAAATGATCCACATGTAGTCAGAGTGCCTGAGCAAGTGAGAGCAGATTAATGTCACATTACAGGATATGTGAAAACAGAAAATGCAGGTTTTGGATTTCACGTTGCTGGAAAGAAGTTGAGAGAAGCTGGTATTCCAACTGCAGGAGACAACATCCACTCTTAATGAGTTTAGTGTGGAATGTAGAGAAGGCAAAGGGCTGGTGGTTTGCTTTGTGTGGTTAAAACTGTACACTGTCAGTGAGAGGCAGGCAGTTTGAATTTAATGACAGTTACAGATATAAAGGCTGTCTGGGAGGACACAGCAAGTTCTTGCACCTGCAGAAGCTCCTGCCATCTCAGTGCTGTAATGAGCATGGTGCATTATACAGCTAGCAGGGATCTGGAGCCTTCTGCAGCACATCCCACGGGGCAGAGACTGAGAAGAGGCAGAATGTGTCTTGTCTCTGCTCCTCAGGCTCTCCATGGGATCTGTAACCTGCTCACTCAGTGTATGCGATGGTGTTTTCTGCTGGCTCAGACACAAGGAGGGTGAATTCGGGAAGCCTGCCAAGACATGGTGGATGTTTTGGGGAGTAGGGGGAGGTTTGCAAGGGGGATCTTCAAGCAAGTTCACTAAAACTCCCCTTCCAGTTGCAACAGCCTCACAGTCAGGCCTGCTCAGGACTTAAAAGGTGTTTGCTGCGTCTAAAACTGAGCCAAGAATAAACGACGCGTTTCAACCCCATCATTGCAGATTCCTGGAAACAAAGGCAGCCTTCATGCTTGGAGAGCTTCCCTGCTCTGCCAGGAGCCACAGAGAAGAGCAACAGGAGCTTTGGCTGCTAATGGCAGCTGAAGGCATTCTGTCCTGGACGAGTATGTACAATACCTCTCACTGTGCTCACCTAAAGCCTTTCCAGGACGAGCTTCTGCCCACATGCCTTAGCAGTCATTTTTGATTTTCAGAAGGGGAAAAAAAATGAAGTGTCATTTGCTGAGCATCCCACCCAGAGTAAACATTGCAGCATGAGACAGGCATGGGCACTGTCCTCAGCTTCCAAATTTCGGTGGCCACTGGATAGCTGGTGGGCTTTCTGGGAAGGGCAGCATCATTGCAAAGGGCTTTTTGCTGGCTTGTGTTGCCATGGCATGTTAAGTTGGAGAGAGGACACAATTAAGATCTGGAGCTGGAATTCAGGAAGATGGTGTTCAGTCTTGGCTCTGGGGGACAAGTGCAGCTTTCTTAACCTCTGTCCCTCAGTTTCCCATGCATTCAAAAGAGACTAATAATACATTTTCATATCTCTTTAAGACAGGATGTGTCTCTGTTTAGCATAATGCATCATTGATCTTTCCACTGCAACAGTGAAGCTGAGGGAGAGCTGTCTCAAACTCCAGAGTTTCTGGTGGTGGTGTGGGCTGTAGAAATGACAACGCACAACAGAACAATTGACCACCTGATTTTCTCTTTAAGATCGTAGATGGAGGATGAACAGGATCAATATGGGTTCAGTTTTCAGCTCACCCATAGGCTTTTGTATTGATATGGAGATGCCACCACCTCTGTTACCACTCTCCCTATTGCTCTCCTTTCCCAGGGAAATAGATGTCCAACCAGAGGGCAAAATGGATCTAGTGCCATCATGGATTTCATGAAGTGGCCCTGAGGCTCTCAAATGCATTTAATTATTTGATCCTTATCTGAGCATCTGAATGACTTTGAAAGTGGCTTTGTGTAGGTCTGTGAGGTGTCCTCCATCTCGGTAGAGTGGCGATGGTAACACTTCCCTGCCTCAGCTGCTCCAAGGGCTTTGTGGAACTCTTGGGCCAGTATCTGAGACAGTTCCAAAAATGAACCGTGACCTATTTGTACTGTGCAGAGCTCCCATCATAGCTCCTTTCCTCCAACAGTGCCTAGAGCGTTTCTGGCAGCTGGAAAGCAGAGGTGCTATGAGCTGGTATGTATTTTTAGGAAGGCATTGCCTAAAGTCTATAGATGACCCCATGCTTTCTGGTCATGTTCCTGATGGCACTGCTGACTACAGGCTATTTCCCGAGGCAACCTCAAGGTCAGGCAAGCTGATAAACTTAGTTAGGCCTCTTGTCATTTTGGCAGCCCTGCTTTTGATGAGGAGCTCCCAGACAGTTGGAGATGATGTGTTTCATCTTCCTTTCTGCAGCTTGTACAGAACAGCATTTGGCTGCGGGTCTCTTGTGACAGTGGCAAGGAGGTGCTCGCCACACTGAGCACTATGGTGGGCATTCCCTGCTTTCCTTGGAGAAGCTCTACTGGAATTGATACACTTGGGATATTTTAAGACTTTGCCTTATGGTGGAGGCATTGAGTGCTGGCTGAAGATTGACTCTGCCCAGGTGGTGGAGTGTCAGCAGGGAGTTCTTTCTCCTCTCAGCTTGCATAACGCTCCAGGTGGGATTGATCAGTCAGACTTGCTCCAATACAGGGAAGTCTGGGGCTTAACCTCCCACGCCTGAGGAGAAGAGGGAATCTGCTCCCCCTGTGAGGAGGCTTCACACACCTCCCTGGCTTCGTTTGCGTGCTTCCAGCACAGTGCTGATTCAGAGCATGTCCCGTGTGGGGCGTTTTGCTGCATCATAGCATTGTTACGCAATTGGACAGCTCTGGCAACCTCTGCTCCAGTGCGTCCCAGAGCTAAATGAGCAGGAGCTCTGCCAGCCAGGCTTGTGGTGTGTTAGGAAAGCCATGTGGGCAAACCCGTACAGCACCTGCCCATATTAAATGCAGTTTGGCAGAATGATGTTTGTTCCTCCCTCCCTTTTGTAAGAGATGAAGCAAAAGAAAACCCCTCCTGCTTGACCTCTGTTTATTTTTTTTTTTACTTTAATGATGATAAGGCTTGTCCAGTTTACAGGTTAAGCTTCTGAGGCCAGGGACGCTGCCTCCCTTTGTGCTCGGGTTGCTCCAAGCACGTAGCGACTCTGTGGACGATTCTTGTTGCAGGGATTTGAAGCTGGACAACGTGCTGCTGGACTACGAGGGACACTGCAAGCTGGCCGACTTTGGAATGTGCAAAGAGGGCATTCACGATGGGATTACCACAGCCACCTTCTGTGGTACACCCGATTACATCGCTCCAGAGGTAGAGGAAACCTTTCTTTGACCAGGAAAATTCAGTTACAAAGTCAAAAGCATAGATTAGCTTTGGACAAGCACGTGCACTCTCTGATGTCTTTAGCTGCATCATATTTGACTGCTAGCTGCAAGCCTTTCTACTACATACATGTTTGTATTATCATTTTCTGGTGCATGCAAATCATTTGGAAAACTTCAGGCTGCTGTAGGCACCAAGATATGCCTAGATTTTTCTTTAAGAAACATGAGGTGACAAATGGAAGCACAGCTGCAGAAATCTTGAGATTTCTTTCTGCTCATACAGATAGTGGCCCAGTTTGATTTGAAAGGAGATTCAATTCTCCCTCATTTCCCAGTTCCTTTTTCTACCTCCTCCCATTCTCTATCATTCCTCAGTCTTCTTACCATAAAATTAATAAACACCTCTTTAAGGAACAGGTGCTGCCAGATGTTCTGACAGGATTTCAGATCCTTCTTCACACAATTGAATTTTTGTCTGTGGTTGATGTTTGTGCCTTTCTCACATGCTCACATTCCCTCTCCAGCTGAAGGCATTGCTGTTGGAGCTGGGTTAGCATTTCCTTCCCAGGGGCAAGGAAGAGACGCTGTCCACCCACACATGTGGCTGTTCTGCTGCATCTGAGGCTCAGCTGGTTTTGCTGAAAAACCCCTTCTCCTCCTGCTAAGCCCTACCATCATTTCCTAGGCCTGTATTTCCTAGGTGACCCTGTGAGCAGCCAAGCTAATTCACCCCTTGTTTTAATGCCTCTGATGAATCTTTGTGCTGATCTGGGGGTTGCCATCTTGACTTCACCTGTATGTTCCTGGACATGCAGAAAGAACTGTTAGGCTGTAGAGGAAATTTCTGTGTTAATGTTTTCAAGTCCTTTTTCCTGGTCAGTTCAAGAGGCTTCAGGTTGATATTTCTTTCCCATCCCTTCTCCAGATCCTGCAGGAGATGCTGTATGGCCCCGATGTAGACTGGTGGGCCATGGGTGTGCTGCTGTACGAGATGCTGTGTGGCCATGCTCCTTTTGAGGCAGAGAATGAGGACGACCTCTTCGAGGCCATTCTGAACGACGAGGTCATCTACCCAACGTGGCTCCAGCAGGATGCAGTGGGAATCCTCAAAGCTGTGAGTTCCTTTGGTCATTTGCATGTTCTCTGTCCTGGCTTTCTTCAGCCTAAATCCAGCACAAGAAAACAGAGCTGAGATATGGGCACTCAGCAATCGCAGTTGCCGTGACCCTGACCCTTTCTTATCTTGGATTGAAGGGTAAACAAACAAAAAAAAAATTCTGCCACGCTTAGGTGTGTTTGCATAGTTATGTCCTTTATGTGGTACAGCAGCCAACTTGGCAAGCAAAGTGTGTACATGTCTGTGTGTCTGGGCAGTCCCCTGCTGACTTTATGATTTACAACATATGGTCGTCTTCCAGAACAGAAGCAGCACAAATACACAGTATGTAATCAGTAGTGAACATATGATTTCTGTGTTGACTGAAGTGGCAAAGATGTGGAGTCATCATGATAATCCTTCTTTCTGACTGTTTGGAATACCAGCCATCCCACAGGCATTGCTGTCACCTGCATATGAAGATAGGTTTTTGATTTGTGTGTGTCTGGGGGGGGGAAAACTTGGGGCTGTACAGCATACAGTTTGAGGAGAGCTGTTGCTGGCTACACTTAGTCCTTGTTCTGTCATGTATTCCTGAATTTTCCCAGGAGCTCTCTGGTGTGTGCCTCTCATCTTTGCCTGTGAAATAGGAATGAAGCTTTTTAAGATTTCACAAACAGTGCCTAGTGCACTGGAACTGCCTGGCTTTACTGTAAGGAATTAAAAGGTGATTAAATGATGAGGGTGTTAACCTATGAATGAGAAGACCTAACTTGGCTGTTCTGCTGCTGACTTCTTTATGCCCCCAATCAAATAATTTAATACATCTAAGCACTCTCTGGAGAGAGAAGGATCAGAATATTCCCTTTCCTTGCAAAAGCACTGTGAACAAAGGTGCATTTAAGACTGGATACTACTAAATATTCTGGTAATAGAGGATCTAAGAAATAGTTGGATAAGATAGAATTTATAGCAACTTGAGGAGCACTGACTCAAAGAAATGGGGTAATGTATGATGGGACTATTTAAAGGAAAGAGGAGAGTTTGCTTTCATCAGATCTTTAGTAGGAAGAATCTGCAAGTTTTCTGCTGAGGGGTTTCTGTTGTGTATGAACAGAGCAAGTACTTTCTGTAGCTGAAAAAGCATTTAATAAATTCCACAGAAATCAACTTAGAATAAAAACTAAGGAGGTAAAGGGTTGTGCTTTGAAATCACAGGTTGAGCTCAGGAGTGATTGTTTGTCATGCTGAAGGCCCTCTTGGGTTTTAGAAATAACCTGCAATAAAATTAAAATAAGTTAATCCATATTGCAGCTTCTGGAGCAGTATTCATGTTGTTAGATGAGGACTCTCAAATGCCTGAGCCAATTCCTTTTAGGCAGTGAGAAGTAATAGCAGAGTGGATTTGTTGCTGGTATCTTGCTTGCACAAGTATGTGATGGAGGTAAAATGTGGTCAGGTAGATGCTCATCATAAAAGTTATTTCAGGGTATAATAAGTATTATTTGTGTTTTAGCCTCTTGATGAAATGCTTATTTACCTTTTTCTGGTGGCAGCCTTGTAGAAACATCCAGTGCAAGCTGCAATCACCCCAGGCTGCTCTAGCCCATGTTCAGAGACCATCTTTTAACAGCAGGTCCATATGATATGAACATTCAAGCAGCATGATGAGGCTCTGGAGAAAGAGGGACAGAAGGGAGATAAGAAGAGAGACTGAGGGTCTCCCAGGCTGCCTTGTTATCTTAGCAATGGCTGGTTACTTGACTGAAAAAGGTCTCCTCAGCTGGTGCTCTGCCTGGCTGCTCTAGCACATGTTGCTGATGCAACACAAATGAAAACAAAACTGCCTCTCTGAAATGCACATTCATTGCTTGAGAGAAGCCCTGCCCCATGTCTGCTCTGGGGAAAAGGCTCAAATTTAAGCCATTAAGCAGGAGCCTTGTGATTAACCAGTGGAAAGTTGCAGCTGAAATTTTTTATTTGTTCTTCAGTGTTTCTATTCCCCGGGTGATGCTGCCTGGAGATGACTTATGCATTTTATTTTACAGCACTGATGATAGTTGGCTACAGCCTGAATTTCTGCAACTTTAGTAGAACTTTAGTAGCTGCTTTTTTGGATCAAGAGCAATTTACTAGAATAGCTCCTCATTCTGTAGAATGATCATATGATCTGGTCTAGGTGATCCTGCTCTGGCAGGGGGTTGGACTAGATGATCTTTTGAGGTCCCTTCCAGCCCTTGACATTTTAAGATTCTGTGATTCTCTCCTCCTTTTCTTATGCTGATTTTTTAGAGATATCAGAGCACATTGGCTTTAACAGGAAGGCAACATCCTCTCATGAGGTTGTCTGAGGCTCTAGATTAAAATGGAAAAAACCCACACACTTTGATTTCTTTTGAAAGATAACAAATGTGATCACTGCTGAGGAATTGTATATGCAGTACAATGATAATGTTTGGTCAGTATTTTTAGGTGTCAGTATAACGCAGGGTGGTGAATTTGGCTTTTTGTTTTCCTTGTGGCTCTTTTCCAAAGAAAGGTAGTAGGTTTTCTAACTTCTAAGCATGTAGAAATTTATTTTTTCTTCTCACAGATTCCTGATGCTAATATTATTTCTTTTAGAGAGATTATTTCTCTTATGGCATTATTTCAATGTGAGCATCTTATAATAATTACTCTGCCTCCAACAAAAAAAGTGAACTTGAGCTCCTTAATTTACAGCTGTGACAGTCCTTTCTAACTCATAGTATTAAGAGCTCTGGAAAGCCAGAGCACTCAGTGACTGCGGTGACACAAATTATTATAAATAATTACATGGCATGCATGGAAGGTCTATGGAAGACCAGGGAATTAAACCTGGGGTCTCTTGTACTGCAGGCTAAGGCCTTAATAGCCTTAATAAATGGATTATCCCCTCACTAGAAGGTCTGGCCTCTAACCTTGTGCAGGACTAGTGAGAATTTGCTTAGTCCTGAGTGATATAATTCGTGAGAATCTGCTTAGTCTGGAGTGGTTCAAAGCTCTGAAATGAAAATCAAATTCTTCTGCCAGGAAGATGCAATTAGGTGTATGTGTTTAAGGATGCTCTACAAATGGATCTCTCTAGGTTTACAAAGCACTTGATCCATTTGCCTTCATGAAGAGCTTTGTTGTAAACAAAGATAATAGGTTTTAGGACCATTTTCACAGACACTTTTGCTTTCATTTACCATAATTGTGCTTCACCAATTTCCCCCCATCAAAAACCACCCAATTTCTGGATGTTGCTTCCTGTTCATCTTTGCAGTTTCATGATAATAACAAAACAACCCAAATTATTCAGACCTGAAAACACTGGGTGTTCTTGGTGTGGTTTTGAGCAATGGAGCTCAGGAAAACAGGGTTTGGAATTGAAAGCAGAAATATTTGTGCTATAGAAAAAGAATTTTTTATCTATTTCCTATTTTAATGTGGTTTTTTTGCCCTTGATATTTTTCCTCGGGAGCTGGGGAAAGAGTAGGCCAGAGCTAAATCAGGGTAATTCAGCAGGATTCTGCTGGGGTCAATACCCTGAGAAGAGAGAAGCTGACAGTCTCACTCATGTACCCTGCCCCATCTGAATGTGTCACTGGGGAACCCAGGTATTGACAGTTCAAGTCAGGCAGAGAGGACTCCAACTGAGCTCTCTCCAGCTTCTGTGGAAGCGGGCATAGATTTGCTTGTGGGAGTAGAAAAATGCAGAAAGGGAGAATTGCTGTGCAGTGGATCCCAGAAAACTTCAGCTCATTCTAAATGTAAGTTTGGCTTTGGTTTTGATTCCCCACCCACCCAAAAAAAAAAGTTTCTCCATAGCCCCACCTGAATGCAGTCACAAGGAATCTGTGCCAGAGGAGCTGTTGGGTTTGCATCTGCAAAAGAGATTCTTTCAAATACCCGTTGCCATCAGCTGGCAGAGGCGTCAGCAGCTTCTGATGATGAAGAGACTGTGAAAGAGAAAGTTGGTGTCGCGCAGAGAGCAAAGGCTGCCGCAGAGCCGGAGGGAGAGCAGCTGGAGTTTGCTCTGTGGCGGGATGTCGGTGCTTGGAGTTTGCCAGTTGTCACCGGCGAGAAGTGCTTGAGCAGGGAGGGTGGCTTTCCAGGCAGCCGGGGGCTTTGGGAGTCAGCTGAGGGAGCTGCAAGGTGAAATGGAATCCGCTCGTTTCCCGTAAGCAGGGGGGTATTTGGCAGCACGTTTCGCCCGCCTCACGTGTGACTTTCACCAGTGCGATCTGATCCCGCTCTCTTGGTCACAGTCGGGCTGAGCTGGGGGGGGAGGATGGAGGGACAGGGTGAAAATGGGCTCTCAAAAGCCAATAGTGTAATGGGAGGTGAATTCACAGGGAAAGATGCAGGGCTTTTCCTTTCCAAGTCTGGTTGCAGATGAGGTGAGAAGGGCTAAGCCTACTGACTTGCTCCGTGGACTGATGATCTGAAGTAGCAGTGGTTGTGCCAAAAGCTTGGAAATATGGAGGAGCAGTTGCAGCTTAGATGTTTTCACTCTCACAGCCAGGTAACAGCAGCATCTCCCCAGGGAATTGTCAGCACTGCTCTGCCTTCTGCACTCTGGATTTCTGAACTCCTGTCACAACTGAGCCTGCTGAAGTTGAGGGTGTCTCTTGGTGTTTGTGTGCCAACCTCCAGTCTTAATGTGACCTCTGAAACACTTCTGGCCTAACTGATGCTTGGGCAGCCTTGCCTCTAGCTGTATATTTTGGGGACAAAACCCCCCAGCTAGTTAAAAACATGCATTTTGAAGGAAACGCTTCTGGAGTTAAGAGGTTGGGCAAAAATGTCCCACTCCAAGTGGTTTTCTTGTGGAAAGTAAACACCAGCCAAGAAAAGAGGAAGGTGCAGAGGAAATTGGCTCTGTCTTTAGCAGCCTGCACTCCCATTCAGCAGAGGTGGAACAGCACAGGGGAGTCCAAACACCAGGGGATTAGTGTGAAGCATCAGAGTGACTGAAAAATGAGAGAGCTCAGCTGAGAGCAAACATGACCCGTATCTTGGAGAGAAATGACATCAGCAAAACAGTGCCAAAGACACAAAAGAAAAGCTTGAAGTTGATCTGTTGTTCTAGAGAACAATAGCCTGGAAGTGATGCTGAATCAAAAGGCAAATACTCTGGTTTAGTGAACTCTCTGCTGCTTCATGTCACTGAGTTCATCTCCTCTGTCTGGGTACCCTGGTGCTCTCCTCACTCTGACGACACCACTGAAGTCTGACACACACCCCCAAACACCCACCACCTTCTCCACATCCTCCTTTAGACTTTGTTCTTGCAAACCTGCTTCAAATCCTCTGTCAAGTGCTCTGCCATCATAACATCAAGGGGCTTTTGTGTATGGGAGTTAGAGCTTCAAACTCAGCTGCAGCAATAATGATGCTCTGTGGGTCAGCAGGAGCCAGGTCCTGCTCTGACAACCTGTCCATTATGGACTCATTTTGGGCTGTCAGAGAACAAGGTGAGGGACTTGACATTTCCTTCCTGGTTTTCTGCCAGCAGCCAGGAGAGAGCTTACATGACTCTTGGGAGCAGCAGGAGGGGGAATGGTTAAATGTGCCACAGTTTAAAACTAACCCATCTGCCTCCAGACAGCCTTGAAGCCTGATCCAGAAGTCAAAAAAGCCCCGACCTAGAAAGGAAAAGCCTCTTCTTCCATTCCTGTGAGCCCATGTCACAGACAAACCCAGAAACTGGGGCTTTTCAGTTAGTTCCTTAGGTTTCTTGGGTTGCTTGCAGAGCCAGCACGTACAGTGATACTCCACACAGAGGGCTTGCTGGCAGTGTAACTTACCCCCTTTGCTAGTCTGTTCCAGTGCTCAGTAACCCTTACTGTAAAGAATTTCTTTCTCATGCTGAGGTGGAATTTCCTGTGCTCAAGCTTGAAAAGTTGTTCCTTTGCTGCCCAGAAGAGCAAATTTGAGGCCATCTTAGGTCCTTCAGTCACTCAGGTAATCATCAGACACAAGAGACCTCCCCACACCAGCAATTTCTCTTTTGAGAGAAATGATGGGAGGGCAGCCTGTGGAGAGTGTTCCAGTATGTGGCTTAACATTAAGTTAAAATAAGTGGTGAAATTAGAGGGCTCTGATGGTGAATTGTAGCAATGATTTGTGTATCCATAAGCATGCATAGAATAAGTTAGGTAGCAGTTGGGAGAGTGTGTATATATGTGTGTCAGATTTTTCTTCTTCCTTAAGTTTGCAAGTGATACTAGATGAGGAAAAACTAGATTTGAAGGGTACCCTTCTGTGCCTCTCCTGGAGAAACTGAGCAGTGTTTCTCGTAATTTCTCAGGAATTCTAAGCAATGGCTCCTAGTGAGGTAGAAATTTGGTCAGCACCTTTGTATATGTGAGTTAAACCCTGTACTCCCTGGGAAGTACAGGGCTCAGGTGGTGATTTCTTGACATTCCAGATAAGTTTTAAGTAACTTCTAATGTCCTGTGTGATCAGAGCACAGGGCAGTCCAGTCTGGCTGGATGCAGGAAACAGCTCCAGCAGAACCCTTGGAGACTGGGGCTGTGCTGCATGTACTTACCTTAAAAGGCTGAGAAGAAAGATGATTGGAGAGATACAGAAAAGACATTTCCTTAGGGCATTCCACCCAGGCCCAGCTGAAGGAGAGAAAGCAAAGTGAACAGAGCTCTTCTGTGCGAGGAGTAAACTACCCATCCTAAGGGCATACCACCATGATCACCCAAACCCTCAGTGAGGACCCTTTTTGCATGTTCTATGGCTTTAAGCTAGAAAAGGGTGGATTTGGGTTAGATATTAGGAGAAGGTTCTTTAAGATGAGGGTGAGAGATCACTCAATGGGTTGCCCAGAGAGATGCTGGGGGCCCCATCCCTGGAGACATTCAAGGCCAGGCTTGAGGAGGCTTTGAGCAGCCTGACCTAGTTAGAGTTGTCCCAGCTTATTGCAGGGGGGTTGGAGTAGGTGACCTTTGGAGGTCCCTCCCAACCCAATACATTCTATGATTCTAAGAAAGGCTCTCTGGATGCTGAGTGCTCAATGCTGAGCTGGACTGGCCCCACTGCTGTAAGCAATTTGAAAGTGCCATTACTGAGGAGAGGAGGCAGAGGAGCAGGGTTTTCACAGCACTTAGAGGCAGATTTTTTAATGTAATTAAATAAACAGTCTGCAGTGACAGAGGAGTGGAGAGGAAAGTGCTGGTTTCAGGTTGCTGGCAATGATCTCTAAGCTCAGGAGGGATGTGGATTGTCCAAGCTGCCTACTCACTGCAGCTGCTTACCCTGAGCATCAGCACAGAGGGTGAGATCTTTTGAAGTGTTCTTTGGAAAAGTTTATTCCCTTCATACACTCATTTTCTCGGGGTCCAACACCAGAACTAGCTGTCATCAGCTCAGGTACCACAGTAGGTGTTCTGTATCCTCCTGGCAAGCAACACACAGCTGACAATACCTGGGCTGTGCTTTGCTTGGCATGTCCAATGCAGTGAGTACATGCTTCCCACTGCCTACGTGCCTCACCTTTTGCCTAAGTCCTGGATGATCAGTTTGGCCACTGTGTGACTGGACCAGCCCCTGTGTTTTTGCTCCCCAGTTCTCTCCTAAACACCTAGGTGTGAAATGAGGCAACCAGATAGTGCTGGTGCAAGGCTGCCTATAGCTCCTCTACATCACTCTGCACAAGGAGCACATCTCTTCTTTGCACTTGCATCCTGCAGATCTGGGCCAGGTTCTTTTCTTTCCAACAGACAGAAAAAGGCAGATAATCTGTTTCACATGCAGTGCTGGAATAGCCAGAATGAACTTGTTTCTGAATGAACCAGATGCCGGGAGTATTTTTTAGACAAAGATTAAAAGGAAAAAGAGCAACACAATGGTGGACCCACTGAAATCAAAGAGGGAACTAGATGAGCTCATTGCTTTATCCTTGGAGCTGAGGAGCCTGCTAACAAAGGCAGATATTAAAAATGCCTTCAAATATGCCAATAAATTATTCTCTTTGGCATCTCTTCAGAGTTGGCAGGCTCCATAAATCCTCTTGCACAGTTTGATTAAGCTTTGGCTGTCAGAGTCAGGCCAATATTTGAATCTCTCAGTGAAACTCTATGCCAGATCTGTGTAAACCTTTTTTTTTCTTTTTTTTTTTTTTTTTCCCCTTTATTTTGTGTTTTAGAAGTGCTTTCATCTTTCATTTCCTTGTTGGCTCCAGAGCCCCTACAGCAGAAAGCAGGATTATGGAGCCTGTTGTTTGCCAACTGGGATGGAGTTCTGCAGTTTTCAATGATCTCTCTATGATCTAGACCATTTTTGCCTTAAACACAGGCTGTGAAGTGATGAGGCTGTGCTCTACCATGGATAGCCTTCTTACCTCTTTTGCCAGAGCTCACATATCCATCTCAGTAACTCAGTGCTGGCTCTTACTCTTCACCTTCCAATTCTCAAACAACTTTCCCTAGTGATTTTAATCTTTTCTGTGGATTGATGACAGCCTCCTTCTAAGTTCTGCTCTTCCCCACAGTAATAGTTCCATGCTTCTGAATAGTTCACTGTGAAAGAAAACTAAAGCCATCTCTACATAGCTTGCCAAGGCCAACTTGATGAAGGCCAATTCATCAAGTAGTCATTAGGTCTTTACCTTCCCCTTCATCCAATAGGATGAAATTAGCTTCTTGTTGAAGTTGTCAGCATGCAGGCTCAGATTTGCTTCGTAACAAAAGCTCCTAACCCAGCCTATTGTATTGCCAGGTGTGACTCATCCTCCTTTTTCCTTCCAGGGCTGGGAAAAAAAAGTGAAGGAGCATTCTTTCTGCCAAAATTGTCTTCTCCCTCTTCTTTTTTCTCTTCTCACTCCTAGGTGCTCAGGAAGCAGCGATTCCTATGTCCAAGCCTAAGACTTGTGACCTGGGCTCTCCCTTCTCATCTCTGCCACAGTTCACCAGTGTGATTACAGATCCTCAAAGGTGTTTTGGTCAAATCCATTAAAATCCAGTCTTGGGGGAAGGCCCAGCAATTCCCTTGAGAGCCTGGGTGTGAGCTGGAGGTGGGAACAAGTTCTGAAGGATGGAACCAGCTCTGGCAGTGCAGCTGCAGTGGAGGGTGACAGTCCCTCTAACTGGGAGGTCTCAGCATCACTCTAGGGGTAACAAATCTCCGACTGTCCCAGCTATTCAGGGCTGTAGGTCTTACTTGTCCTTCCAGCTTTGAACTTTCTGACCTGCTGTGTCTTTTCAGGAACTTTAGAAGTAAAAGAGTCGAAATACAACCAAGACCACAAAAAAAAAGCTCCTTTGAAGTATTTTCCTGTAATTTTTTTTTTCTTTAATTGGCTTTTACAGGTTTGTCTGGGGCATTTCAGTCCCCTTTGTACTTGACCTTATGTAAATAGGCCACCCAGGGTTGTGTAATAGATTCCTGGTTCCTCTTGACAAGACTATCAGAAAAGGATTAATTGTTTTCCCATGCAACCCTGGGGAGATTTCACTACTGCTTAAAATGAGAGTGGGATCATGCCCCTGTTCTATTAATAAGTGTGATGCTCATTCTCTCTCCACGTTTGTGTTACTGTGATTGATGTATTGATTTATTAATTAACCTGCGTATCCCCACGTCGTGCCTATAGTCCAGTTGGGGTAATTTAAAAACAGCAGCCAGAGTTTGAGATTGTCTGTGCAAGCTGGTGACCCATGTGGGAACTGGGGTTGACTCATCAGCTCTGAAAACACAGATTTCTGGAGTGACATCTTGACCAAAACCGATGTTAAATATTCCTTCTATCTAATGACTAACGTTAATTTTTGTTTATTAGTATTTATTAAAGGAGTATCAAAGGCACATACATTGTAAATCACTAGCTATCATCAGGGCCCAATAAGCATTTGATAATTGTGGCTTTTTCATTTGTCATTAGTGTTGATGAGTTATTTGTTGATGAGTGGGGAGAGGCAGCGAACCAGGTCAACTTCAGCACAGCGAGTTTGTAGCTATTCAGACAATCTAATGCCTATATTTTGGGCCAGGTTCTCTCCTAGTGATAGTCATCAAAGTTACATTAGTTTACACCCCCAGGAGATTTGGAGCCAGACGTGTCTATCCCACATGCGAGTTGCTTTATCTCCCTTGGTTTATTTTGCTTCTCTCTCTCGCTCAGCACTGTTTGCAATACAGTTAATCCTTCTTGCTCCCTTGAGCTTTGACTGGGCAGCATCAAGCAGCCTTTTCTGCAGTAGAGGAAAGTGAGATCAAATTTATCTGCTTAATATCCACTGTACTGACATTTTGTCCTTCTTGCCTGCAGCTGGCACATGAAACATGTGACTGCTGTCATGCTTATTGTTAGTCTTCTGGCTTTTAGGAGCAGGGCTGAAGACTGTTTTTTATCTCCCTTCCCATTCCATTTTTATCTGGAAAAGGAAATGACAGAGATCTCACACTCTTTTTCCTCCCCTCCTCTTAAAATGCTTTCAGGGCAGTCTTGTTCCTGAGGTCTGCCACTGCATTCACTGGAACTTCCCTGCACTGAAGGATTTCACCTGCTCGTGGCTTTCTGCAGCCAGGCCATCAGCACGAGGGTAGAAGCCCCCTGTGTGTGTGGGTCATGATCTGGCTCAGCACCACAATGAGCTGCACCAGTCTGAACTGGGGCTTTTAGAGATGGATCTGCTGTGTGCAGTGCAGGGAGCTGAGAGGCCACTTGGCCTCTAATGGCTGCAGTCAGAGCAAATCCCCAGTGTAGACAGGGGTAGCATTTGAGAGCTGGATGACTCCAGGTCCTATTCTCAGCAGCACAATCCTCCCTGAAGGTCAGTAGGACTCGGGCTCCCGAGCTCCTGGCTCACACCCACAGACAAATTGCTGCAGTTTAAGTTACCAGGCACCAGCTGAGCAGCCAGGGTATGAGGAGTTCCACAGGAGAGCTCTTCAAACACCCTGCTTCCAGGGCTGTGGAGCTTCAGCAGACACTATCTGTGCAATGGGCTGGGCTGACTCCTTGCTCCTCTTAGCCCACCTGCGTGTTCGAGCCCTGGCTTGGAGAGCCCTAGTGGGGCCCTGGTGGAAGGTGATGGGAGCATAAGATGAGACTGGCTCAAAATGAGCAGCATTTTATTTTTTAAAAAAAGTATTTTTTTAAAAAAACCCAACCTCTCTCTACTATGCTAATGCCTCCTGGCTTCCAATCATTAAAAATAAGACAGACTTTAGCAGACAGAGCCATAGAGCCATCTTTCTTCTTTGTTCAGGGGTGGATGAAGGCTGATGAAACCCCAGTCTGTGGGTTTGTTTGCCTTACATAATAGGCGGCCAAACTGTTTTCAGCAACTGCAGCATTCAGTCGAGAGATTCATAGAGGGAAGCCTTAATTAGAGTAATTGCTCTATTTATATAACGATTCTCTTTTGTCTGAGATCAAATAGATCTTTGAGAAATCTTATTTCCTTTGCAGTTAATTTCTGCCCTGTTAGTTTAGCTCATGAATCTTAATGAAGATGAGCATGTTGGGTATCTCCCAATCTCCCCCTCTCCCTTGTTACTAGAGAGGAGACTATGGGATGTAAATTCTCCTGTGCTGCTGCTTTTTGCTTTGGTAGCAACATGGGGAAAACAGCAACAGGCAGAAAATGTTAGTATCATGAACAGGGAAATGCTTTCCTTGAACTGTTTGGGCTTGACTGTTGTGTTGGCACGATCCTGAATTAGGGGTCCTCTAAGGCATGTGGTGCAGTGGAGAGGAGGTGAGACTGAGGGTTGCCATCATGTCTGTGACACACTCACTGCCTTTGGGTCCTGGCAAAACAAAGTCATGAATGTCTCTGGGTCTCTGTTCCCTACTTGTAAGATGGGACAGAACCTCCATCTCTGCCATGTGCTTGCGTTTGAACCTTGTCCTCGTGATGTAAATGCACCTGACCCAGGGCAACAGAGTCCTGATGGGAACTGGAGCTCCATCAGAAAGAATATCCATAAGAAACTATTTCTTCCTTGTCCAGGTGGCTGGCAATGTGAAGAGAAAGCTGAGCAGAAAGTTGTACTCCTCTTTCTGAAGTGGATTACTTCTGTGAAGGGTCTGGGTGCGTTAGTGTTTTCCTAGAACATGATGCAACTTCAAGTAATTTAGTCACTGTCATATTACTTATGAAATTAATTATCCTGATGCAAAGAACACATACATGAGTTACGTAAAACCTGTCGTGGATTCCAGTATTGAGAAAAGGAACTTGTAAATTCAAGGAAATTAATGCTTGGAAACATCTGTTTTGTGGAAACATCTCTTCGCTGACTTCCAGGTCGTTAGGCTGATTTGCAAACTCAGCCTCTTGAGACAGAAGTTGCAACGCTGCTCGTGAGCAGCAGCACAGGAGTCCAGTACAGCCTTGCAGAGCAGGCTGGGAGATGTGCAGCCCTTCCCAGCACTGTCCAAACCACATAGAGGATGAAGGGGAGGAATGGTGCAGGTCCCTGCTCTTCCTCACCTGCTTTCAGGCTGAGCTTCCAGGGATGACGCAGATTTTTCCTCATGGCTGGCACTGCTATGTCTGCTTTTTTCCCCTTGTAACTTCATGGGCCCTCTGTGGACTAATCTCCAGTTTTTAATTTCTTGTCATGGCTTGCTGCATTTTCTTTCAGTAAATGTTTTCAAATGATCTTGTGAAGTCATGTTTTTGGCTCATTCCAGCTGCTAGTCTTGGCTGTGCTGCTGCTGAGAGGGTTAGCTGAGGTCGGAGAGAGCCTCGCTCGACTTTGCTGCTCTGCAGACTGGTGTAGCCCAAAGGCCCCCAGTCTGAGGATGCTCCCAAGGAACTCTTTACACCAGGATTGGGATGGTTCCCCAAGGCTGGATGTGATCACAGAGTGAGGGCTTGACAGCCTGGTTCAGGTGTAAGATTGCTGGCCTTGCTACTGGTTTTGCTGGGGGGCATCTTGGATTTGGGTGATGACACGTTTCTTTTTGCTCAGCAACATCTCTGGTTTGCTGCCTTGTTACTGTTGGGTTTTTCCCCCCCCCCCACCCCGTCTTTCTTCACTGAGCTCTGTGTGCCAGACTTTGAGATTCATGCTGGACTCTGGATTATCATACAAAATTAGATATACTCAGTAAACATTAGGAGATGACATTTTGCCATGAAAAACTTTCTGCTGAACATCATCTTTCATCACCTGCAGAAACAGAGGAGGGTTGTACTCAGGACATTTAGGGCTATCCAACCTGTGAAGGAGTGAAACGGTGACCTTTCTTTGGATGTCAGGAGCAGCCAACACTTTGTAGGACATTTTCCAGCTGTTCCAGAACACAGCAAAGGGATCAGGTGAAAGATTAGCTGCATTTCCCCAAATCTTTTCCCTGCACAGCCTGCACGTGTGCAGAGGGCAGCATCTGTGTGCTCTGAGCACTCAGCCTTAACCTCAATGTTGCAGAAAGTGCCTCTTACATGGCCAGAGACAGGGGTACAGGCTCCAGTTACTTAATTCAGAGCTGAAGGCTGAACTTGTAATTAAGTTCTTAGAAATCCCAAGTTCTTTCTTTGCTTTGCTAGAAGTGCCATCAAGCAGCAGAGGCTGTGGGTGTCAGATGCTACCCTATTGCAGCAAAGAAATGTCAGTGCTGCCTAAGGCAGAGAAAGAGAAGGATTCATGGGCTTTTGAGCCTTGAGGGGTCATTACAGTTGTTTAGGTTTTTCTGACATACAAACTAACACTTAATCTGTTTTTTTTTTGTCAGTGCAATTCCTGATGACTTCCAGTAGTGTTTGAGAGGGTTAGTAACCATTGTTAGTAGAAGCTGGCATCAAAGATTTCACCCTTTAATTTTATATACCTCTTACAGTGGTGCAGATAACTGTTCTATTTCAAAACTTCAGTACAGTCTCTGTTGGAGTCACCATTGGCACACCTGCTTTTCAGCCCAGGGGCCAAGTAAAGACTGGAGCCGCTTCCCAGAGAAAATACCCCCTCTTCGGCCACCTGGCTGTGAAGGATCTGCCACCTCCAAAATTCACCAGGAAAATTAATGTCAGGGAGGAGCAGCAACAGCCAGTCTGTTGTTTTCTGTCACAGCCCCTGGGTGCAGAGGTTTCTGTACATCACAGGCTGAATAACCAGCTAGGGTGCTGCGGCTGCCCGGGATACGGGACCGTGTCTCATGTACTGTGTGGTGCCACGAAGGTGACATTTTCAGTGCACAGATGCAGTTAAGAGGTGTCAGTTCTACATACAAGATGTTTATCAGGGATGTAAATTAATGATAAGAGACTGACTGTCCTTTGAAATGATCTCCCACCCTTTTACTGAAGCAGGCTAGTATCAGTTTGACTGTCACGAAGTTGAGGACTCTTCTGTTGCATTGATGCTTATTGTAGAGTGTGTGATTTATATTCGTTCTTGAGGTCTTGCTACTCTGCAGTATCTGGGAAACAAGCTTTTAGGCAACCCTATCCAGAGTGGTCCGTGGTGCTGGTGGGTCTTGATACCCTTGTGCTTCAAAGCTCTGTTTTCACTAAGGGGCAGCAGCACTGAGCTCATGCCTGAAATCTGGGAAGGTGCTTTGTGACCAGGTAGATGTCCCACAGGTCACTCACTCCAGCCAGAGGCAAAACATTAATTCAGAGGGGTTTTGTGGCAGCCTGGCATCGCTCTCAGCAGCCAGCCAAGGGGATGTGTTCCAGCAGGGGGTGAATTTGAAGCTTCACTCTCCTCCTACCTCCTTTGGGGGACCCAGTGTGGGGTAGATGGTAACTAGAGTTACCCAGCTGAGGTTTCTCAATCTGTGGGTCAGACACTCAAATAAGACCTGGCCAGTTGAATTTGAACAGTCATTTTCTTCCAAATATTCTGTTTTGTCTTAACAGAGCTCCAAACAGACCCACCTCAAGGGCTGGCCCTTGCCTAATCCTCATTGTCCTAACAAGAAGAACGCTTTGAGCAGCCAGGAATGCATTTACATTGGCCTTCAGCTTGTTGCATTGGATGCCTTTGCATTGTGCAGTTCTGGCACCGTGTGGAATAAAGCAAGCAAAGAGGAATGTAAACACATTTTTATATCCCAGGGCTCTGAACTGATCTGCAACGGGCGGCCCAGTTTAGGTTTTGGTCTTATATGGTTGAGCATGAATGGAAACCCAAGCAAAGCATCTTGCAATCCCTTTTCAGAGATTATTTGCTTTCATGATTTTTTTTTTCCCCACATGTAGCAGAAGTTTGCTGGTGTAATGGATGCAGCAGTAGGTCAGGAGTCAGGAGACATGGGACTTATTCCCAGCTCTCCTCTCCTTTTTGTCTTGTCTTTTTGGACTGTTTTGGTCTACACCACTCCCAACACCAGTGAGCTCTGATCTTGTTTGAGCTTTCTAGGTGTTCCAGCAATGCAAATAATAGCTAGTGAGGTGCAGATATCCATCTGTGGGGACAAAGAGGCTGGGCAGGGAATTTCTAGAAAAAGATGGGGCTGCCAGAAGAATTCCAGCCTGTTTTGCAAATGAAAGTTTAGTTCAAGACTTGCAAAGGCTTGTCTGAACCAGGTCTCTGAAAGATTTTGGCCTGACCCTATTTCTTCTTTGGAAACCAAACTGTTGTCTGGGGACCAGTATTCCACAGAAATTTTGGGGCAGAGTCTTGGGAAACAAATTGCATTTGAGTTCAGCTGGTAGAAAGGGAGAACAGGTGGAAAGGGTTGGGGAGACAGAAGTTCTGCTTCTTCTTGAGCCTGACCCTGGAAATGCTGCAAAACTGAAGGCTGAAGAGTCCAGAGAAGTGTGGGAGGACCCCAACTTCAGAGAGACATGTTGACTTTGTGCCTCTCCTGGCGGCTGCTCTTACAAATCTGGATGCACTCAGCAGCTTTTTCTACTGGTGTTCTGTGTGGAGTGGTGGAAAACAGTTCTGCCATATGGAATACCATGGCAGCACAGGTCCTCAAAGGGCTCAGGAGGTCAGACTAGAGCTGGGGATTTTGTACTAATGTCACCAGACTGGGGTCCTGCAAGGTCTGAGCTGCAGATCCCTCATCTACTCCATCTCTGAAGCCCGCTGAGAATGGAGTACTGGGGAGACTTCTAAAATAAATCTGGCAGTCATCTTTCTTCTCCCTGAGTTTTCTAGGTAGGCAATGACTAGACCTTTTATCTGCTCGTCCTAGGAGAATTTATACCTTCTGAAAAAGCTCCTACAGTCAGAATGAAACTGGTCTCCTGCTGCACCTCCCCTTCTTTTAATTTCCCCATTGCTGAGATGCAGCAGACTTGGTCATTCCCGAAACAGTGACCGATTGTCTGGTTTGGCTGGTTCAGCTATTTGCTAAACATAATGCTCTTTCATCTTCGAGGAAATCGTCTGGACACCTCCACCAGAGTGGAGCTTGCTTTATGCTGCTGTTTCAATAGGCAAATAAAAGCAGCTATTTTCCCAGTTTAAACATAACCTGATTTCTCTAATGAATTAGAAATACTTGAGGGGAGGGGAAAGATTGGATTTTTACTGAATTTTTAAGAACTGTAATCCTAAATTAACAAGCCAACTAGCTCTTTTCCTGCCTGGGGAAGGAATCCCCTCCTCCCTCAATATTTTCCTTCCCCTTAAGTAATATCCGCAGCACTGACACTTCATCATTCTTGTTGGGACCTAAAGGGCACCCGCCAGGGCTCTCTCGCACCGTGTGCATGATGTATGGCTTCTCTCATTGCTCCCTGGCAAATCAGGTCACTTTGGCTGAGGTTTAAGATTTTTAAATTTTTTATTTTTTTTTCCCCACTGGGAGCAGGGTAAATATGTAGCAAAAAGAAATCCTCTCTTGGAGTTTTGCCATCGAGAGAGGAGATGGTCACCTGTTAGTTCTTGTCTCCGTAGGGTTTGGGGGGCTCTAAAAAACAGCACCTTGCTTATTTTCCTCTGTTTCCCGAGATGACAGGAAGGAAAATGTAGATTTTTGTCTGTGCTTCAGCCAGCTGAGGTTTAGTAAAAAGACACAGCTCAGGACTGACTCCAGTCCAAAACCTGTCTTGCCGGTGAACAGTGTTTGCAAGGGACCTTGTATTCCTGAGAAATTAATGCAGAAATAAATACCCTACCAAAACCACTGTTGCAAGTGATGCAATTGAACTTTGGTTTGTTATTGTGGCAACCGAGGATCTGACCAAAAGAAAAAGGACCAAGGAGAAATGCAGCCCAACTTCTTCCTCTAGTGACTGTGTCAAGTTCCTTGCATGCGGTTCCAGTACAATGAAATTGAGAAGTCTGGCCAGCAATTGGGTTCAACAGGAAAGCTGAGGACAAGCTTTTGTGCAACTGCTAATAGGTCCCTCTCCCGTGGCTCTGCCGGATGGGAGGAAACAAACAGCCCTTTTTGTTTTGCAGTTCATGACAAAGAACCCCAACATGCGGCTGGGCAGCCTGGCACTGGGCGGCGAGAGCGCCATTCTGCGGCACCCCTACTTCAAAGATCTGGACTGGGACCTGCTGAACCAGCGTCAGATGGAGCCACCATTCAGGCCCCGAATTGTATGTAGGGACTGGGGGGAAGGGATCCTGGTTTGGTTTGGTTTTTTT
>VYZU01074785.1:48149-60200 GCA_013401355.1 Ceyx cyanopectus | reverse complement strand
ATCTGATGAATGTTGACAACGATCTGAAGGGTGGGTGTCAAGTAGAAGGGGCCAGGCTCTGTTCAGTGGTGCCCTGTGATAGGATGACAGTCAGTGATCACAAGCTGGAACACAGGTAGTTCCACCTCAGTATGAGGAAAAACTTTCGTGTGAGAGTGACAGAGCCTGGCACAGGCTGCCCAGAGAGGTTGTGGGGGGTCTCCTTTTCTAGAGACTTTCAAGATCCACCTGGATGTGTTCTTATGTGGCTGCCCTGGGTGACCCTGCAGGGGGGTTGGACAGGATGATCTCCAGAGGTCCCTTCCAACCCCTGACATTCTATGATTCTATGATTCTATGAATATGCTACTTTGGAATATGAACTTGATCAACTGGACTCAAGCAGAATAATGGTCCAATATGCAGTTATTTGAAGAAGGCACATTGGTAAAGGGCAGGTGTTTTTCCAGCAGCACTGACAAAGTTCTTACAAACTTTGACCAGATCACCATAAGAAGCAGTTTTTTAACAGAAGTCCATGTTTTGGTTCTTTGTATCCTTGTTGTAAGGAATGGTCTGTAATGGCCATGGCCCTGCAAAACCTTGCATGTGATTTTCCTATTTATGCAAATAGATCTATATAAAGAGTCATTGCTCGTTTAACTACTCCTGTTGTTTGTCATGGCTGTTTTTCCCATGTACAATAAAAGTTGTGGTGTGTTATTATACAGAGGAGCACAATGCAATTATTGGCTTCTAGCCACTTAGCAGTCAGTGCCCTCCTGCAGAAGTCTTGAGTTAAGGTTGTTGTAAATCTACTTTATCCACTTTGGAGCATGATATGCAAGGTCTCTTCCCTAAGTAAATTTGAAACTCATCCCAGTTGGCATATGCTTACCCTCTGAGAATGTGTGTCCATTTATCTGGTGCTTATTTAAGCATTAGCATAATATATCTTGAGACTGTCTTTTTATTTGAACCGTGGATTCTCTCCTCCTTAGGTATTTATGCTCGTTGCTTTTTGGGATGTTGGTGATAAGTACTTTTTATGTATCAAAATGTATTTTTCATCATGAAGGCAGCATTTTGGTAGAATCACATCATGAAGTGTAATGCATGGTGGCATGGAATGACTGCAGTCATTAGGTTCTTGCAGATGGAAAAAGGTTTATGTGTTTTGGGTTTTTTTTAGCGGAGGAAAATTGAAAACATTGCATGATTGGATGGCAAGAAAAATCATTATAGAATCTGACACATAGGTGTGCACACCAACAATCTCATAGTTCAGTTCTGTAACAGAAAAATGGTGGTTTGTTTTGGTTGTTTTTGTTTTGGTTGGTGTGGGGTTTTTTTGGTTGTTTGTTTTTTTTAATGTATTAATACTGTCAGTCATAAGTGGTATAATTAGAGTTAATTTTACCTGAAATCCAGTAACCTTTTTTTGGGGTGAACTTCACATTCTTCTGGAAGGTTGTTTTCAATTTTAGAAATTTGGTGAACAGATCTGTGATTTTTTTATCTTTTTTTTTTTTCCTATTTTGATAGAAGTAACCAATCTTCTGAGGGATTTTAATATTTTAAGTTACGTGACTGTTGATGGTAAAATAGGGCAAATTCTTTCCTTGTAACTTCTTGCCGTCTCTACAGCAGTGTTTCCCCTAAACATGAAAAAATATTTTGGTTCCTCGCCCAGCCTGTGACTTTTTGATTGCTGTGTCAGGAGGTGTCAGGATGCTGAATGGACACCTGGAGAGAAGAAGCTGATGTTGCCTCAGAGCTTGAAAGGACACTGCATGTCTTGTAACTCATCTGGTTTTGCCTACCTAGCAATAGTCACATTTCCATCAGCAGGGATGGAAAGCATGTGCAGGCCTCAAGGGATAGTGTTTCTCCAATAGTAGCAGATAAGCTGTTGTACACCTACAGTGTGGATAGATTGTTTAAATACTAGGCTTGGTTTGAATGGATTTAAATATTTTTTTTTTAAAACAACCACCACCCCTTCCCCTGTCTCCTTCCCAACACCAGCAGCAGTCTACAGGGTTAACAGGGGAATTTATGGAGGTACATTTGGGAAACAGAGGAAGGGACACAATAACCCCCTGCAGCTACAGACTGGGGGGTGAGTGACTGGAGAGTGGCCTGGCTGAGAGGGACTTGGGAGTGCTGGTTGACAACCAGCTGAAGATGAGGCAGCAGGGTGCCCAGGTGGCACGGAAGGCCAATGGATCTTGGCTTGGATCAGGAATGGTGTGGCCAGCAGGACTAGGGATGAGATTCTCCCCCTGTCCTCAGCACTGGGGAGGCCTCACCTGGAACACTGGGGGCAGTTCTGGGCCCCGCACTTCAAGAAGGGTTTTTGAGGTGCTGGAGCAGGTCCAGAGGAGAGAGACGACTGGTGAAGGGACTGGCGGGAAAGTCTGCTGAGGAGAGACTGAGGGAGCTGGGGCTGTTCAGCCCGGAGGAGACTCAGGGGAGAGCTCATCACTCTACAACTACCTGAAGGGAGGTTGTAGGCAGCTGGGGGCTGAACTCTTCTCCCAGGCAACCAGTGACAGAAGGAGAGGCCATGGCCTGAAGCTGCCCCAGGGGAGGTTTAGGTTGGATATTAGGAAGCACTTCCTTAGGAAAAGGGTCATTAGACGCTGGAATGGGCTGCCCAGGGAGGTGGTGGAGTCGCCATCCCTAGTGGTGTTTAAGGAAAGACTGGATGTGGCACTCGGTGCCATGGGCTAGCTGGGTGTCATGGTGTCAGGTCTTCGGCTGGACTTGATGATTTCAAAGGTCTATTCCAGCCTCAACAATGCTGTGTAATTCTGTGTAAAGGTCGGAGTTTCCAAGCCCACTTGCCTTCTAACATTCCTCAGCACCGTGGGAGGCCGGGAGCAGCTGGGCACGGATGCCGGGAGGACTGGATCCCAGGGCAGGGTTATTAAGCTGCTTCTTTATTGCAGCGCCGGAGGCACCGGGGATCACTCCTGCAGCTTCTGCTTTCCGCCAGCACTTAACCAGGACATACTTACACAACCTAGACACAGCTATGCATTAGACTGCCGAGAATCGGGTTAAATATCCCTTATTTTCCGAGCAATCCCTCCGGTAGGGTGCTGGGGTGGTCTGGCTCCTTTCTGTGGGTAAACCGGCAGAACCAGTGGAACGGGTCTCCTGCTGTGCCCACATCGCCGCCTTTGTTTGGGTCAAAACCCTTTCCATTCTGTTCCCACAAGTGCCGGAGAGTCACTTGTCAGGGCTTTGTGCACTAATTAGTCGAGGTTAGGACCTGAAGCTGACAGAGGTTAGTAAGGTTTCCTTATCAAGGGTCACCTGAGTATCTTGCGTTTTTTCTCTCCACTGTGATGAGTTACCAGCAGCGTTGACTTCTCCCTTTATACTGCAGTATGTTTATTTTTCAGATACAGTCTCATCTCAATCACTATAGGTAAATCAGACTCTGATGAATGATACTTTTCACATTCACTGGAAACTTCACATCCTTAAGTAGATAAATGTTCCTCTCCAGATCTCTTGTGTCAGTGTCACAAGCTTCTGCCAGGCTTCTTGAGTTACTTCTTGAAAGCAAAAGCAGTTCTTTGGAAAATACTGCTTGCTTGTCTTTGAACTTGGCACTGGTTCAGAGGAAAAAAAGTTCAGTGATTTTTAAAGCTCTTTCATCCTGGCAGGGTCTTTAACAAATACCTGTTATAATCTGATTTCAACAGTGGAAATCAGGATTTTTGACCTGTTTTGTGTAGCTAGAGATCTGCAGCTGCTGGCAGATAAGCCTTTGCTGCATGGCAGTCTTTCTTGTCCTGCCTGCTGCAGGTCAGTTTTATCTTTTGTGCAGTTATTGTGTACCTTTTCAATAAGGTAAGATTAACAATTGTTTTAAAGGTATCACAAATGGGAAAATATTAGATTAGCTAATATTAGATTAGCTTTATTTTATCATTTTGAATATTTTGCATTTGGGATATGCAACATATTTTTTTTATATGAGTATGCACAGACTAATTAAGAGAATCTGGCTGGTACATGAATTTGTATTGAGGATGTTGTGGATACGGTAGTAAAATATTTAGTTGTTTTTTGTTTTGTTTTGTTTTTTTCTTCTGAAAATTTGTTCTCTTTTTCCCTGAAAGATGGTTGACCCTACTCTAGCAGAAATGGGAAGGAACTTGAATGAAGCAATGAAAATGCTAGAAGACAATCAAAGGTATGAGTGAAGGATGACAATTAGCACAACTATTGTCTGTGCTAAAGAAAGGATTATTTGTGTCACTGTCATTAAACAGGAAAGAAGTTTCCCTAGTAGTTTGTCATATTGTCATTCTGAAGCTTAAACCTATACAGATCACCATCATTTCTCAAATGATGGGATTTTAAAAATAGCCATATATATTTTTCACAGCATCACAGGATGTCAGGGGTTGAAAGGGACCCTGGAGATCTTTGAGTCCAGCCCCCCTGCCAGGGCAGGAACACAGACTAGAATCTAATCCAGCACAGATGGATGTTTGTATGGGTGCTCCATAATATTCAGAGAAAGTCTGGTTTTTCAGGGGTGTTAGATCTTTTTTCTTTTTTCTTATTGTTGTACAAATAACTTTTAATTCCTATATGTATGAGAATCTTTTCCAAGTTTGACATTTTCTCTTAAACAGCTGAAAAACCCACTACTTACTAATTCTGTGATTCAGTTTGAGCTAAACTTTCATATTGGTCTTATCTGATTATTATTAAACTGCTCTCAGTGAAATAGATTGCAAATAGGTCAGTATGTATTCCTGCAAGTCAAAGTCAGCTCTATATTTGATGTTATAAAGCACAAATTAAATACGTAGTTTGTTCTTGTGTCTATAACTTAGAAAAGCAGAGGAAGAAAATGAAAAGAAGTATGCACGGAAGGATATTCCTGGGCCACTCCAAGGCAGGTAGGCAACTACCATTTTTAGATAATGCTCATTACTTTTCATAGTCTTTAAATTACATGAAAGATGTTTGTTTTCCAAGAAATCTATGTGTTAATGCAAATGGGAACATTTGCCAGGCTAGGCATTATGTCATCTTTTTCCACACTTGCATAGGGAAGAAAAAAAATACTATTATTTCACCACCTATTTCCATACTCTGGTAGAAAAAAAAGAAAAAAATATCCTTGGTGACTGAAATTTTGAACTGTTGGAATCTAAGGAAGTATGGGTGCTTACAGCTGTGATGGAGACAAAGTAAATATAGATATACTTGTACTATAGAATAAAGATTCAATAAAACAACCAGATTTCAAAACAAACACAAAACTGAGACTGATAGGGCAGAAAAAAACCCCACCCAAAACCAGGTAAGATCATTGTACCTGGAAACTTAAGGTTTAAATTGGTTGTAGCCTCTTCGGAAGACAATCCTGAAAGACTCCAAGCTCACACTTCAGAAAGTATTTCAAAATCTATTTAAGTCTGTTGTGTACATAAACTAAATTTGGGCTTGAGTGGAAACACTGCAATAGCTTTTCTAAAAATAAAAAGCAATTTCAACATTCAGAGTGTAAGTGCTTATACTGCTGTAAATTTTAGTTGGAGTTACACAAGTTGTGATGTTGTGTTTGTTTTTCCAGCTTTACCTTGTTAGGGTACATCACATCAGAAGTTTAATATAGATTTTGTGTGCAAGAAAATAATATTTGTAGGTAATTAAGAGATTTGATGAGTTTGTGAGCAGAAGCTGGATCATGTAAAGAGAAATTTGGATCCTTTGATAATTAAATTACTTTGCTGTGTATCAATAAGCAATTAAATGTTGTCAATTAAAAGTTTTCAGTCCAAATTTTCAGATTTCAGTAGATTTGTTTTTCTGTGATCCTGAGTTTATGTTTATTGAAGTATCCTACTGTTGTTAAGTAGAAGTTGGAATTAATTGATTCAGCTATCTCAACCTCAGGATCTGTTTTTCTAAGCAATAAATTGGTTTTTGGTGCTGTACTTAACCAAGTACTGCCTATTCTTAACCTTTTTTTGATATGTTTTGGGTTTTTTTCCTTCCCTTTTTTTTTTTTCCTTTCTACACCAGTGGCCAGGACATGGTGAGCATACTTCAATTAGTTCAAAACCTAATGCATGGAGAAGAGGAAGAGGAGATTTCACAGGCCTACCGGTAAGGCCAATAGCAATTAACTAATTAATGTGAAAGAGATCTGATTTTGTTACATTCTGAGTATTGCAGACATTGAAGTGCTATGAAGTGAAACAATGCTGTGCAGCCATGTAACTTTTGAAAGGCAACTTCCATTATAAAGGGAACAGGAATGGTAGGTTAGGCTTGGCTTTCTTAAGATTGTAATGCTTTCATGACTAATTACTAAATTGAGTTATGCAAGGGGATTTTCTCTGATGTGACAGATCATTTTGTTTTCCACTTTCTGAAAGTTGTTTTAAGTCTGAAAGTCTTACAGAACTTTGAGTACTTCTTTTTTCTTATTTACCATCTGTCACAGTAGATTTTAAAGAAAGGATTTTTTTTCCCCATTTTTCTGTAAAATGGAAGCTACTAATATATACTTATATATAACTAATGATAAATAAATAGCCCGTAGAAGATACTGAAAACTAACATTTGAAAACAAGTTTGGAGATTCACAAGCCAAAAAGAAAGAAAGAAAAAATCCAAAAAAACCCAAACAAATGCAAACTGTACCTCTGAAGATATTAATAATGTCTCCTGAGTTTTTTCTGCATGAGGAGAGAAAGATTTATATTTAATGTACCTTAGAAGTCCCAGTGCAGACAAGGTGGTTAGCTCCAACTCTTGCTGGCTGATGGGTGAAAAATGAAACAGAGGTGTTATTGTAAACAGCTGTGCCCAGTGAAGTGCACTGTCATTTTAGTATGCACTGGCAAGAGGTTTACTGTGGTACTCTGTAGTTCTTTCTGCCAAATATTTAAAACTGCATGTCAACAAATTCTGCCCCTCTACAGTAAAAAGATGCAAACCTAATACTACTGTAATGTTCATGACTTGTATGTAGTTGGCAGTTACTCTGTTCTGGCTTGCAGGCTTCAAAATGTTGGTGAACAGGGTCACATGGCTCTGCTGGGACACAGTTTGGCTGCTTATATATCAGTGCTGGACAGGGAAAGACTGAGAAAACTTACCACAAGGATCCTTTCTGATACTACTCTCTGGCTCTGCAGGCTTTTCAGGTGAGTCACTGTGAATAACTTATGACTAGATAGATAGTCATAAGTGTTTAAAAATACATTTGAGTCAGGCTGTCAACAAAAGAAATCACTGTGCCACTGTGCTAAACCACTGGGTTGGAAGGGATCTTAAAGATCATCATGCTCCATGGGACACCTCCCACTAGACTAGGTTTCTCAAGGCCCCATCCAGCCTGGATTTGAACACATCACACATGATGGAGCTCCCACAACTTCCCTGAGCAATCTGTTCCACCTGGCACATCTTACCAGCCTCAGAGTAAAGAATTTCCTTCTTATTTCTAAACTAAATCTTCCCTCTTCCAGTTTGAAACCATTGCCCCTTGCCCTGTCACTATAGGCCTCTGTAAACTGTCCTTCCCCAGCTTTCTAGCAGCCCCCTTCAGATACTGGTAGGCTGCTGTAACATCTCCCTGAAGCCTTCTCTCCTCCAGGCTGAACAAGCCCATCTCTCTTAGTCTGTCCTTGCAGGAGAGGTGCTCCAGCCTCTGATAATCTTTGTAGCCTCCTCTGCAGCTGCTCCAACAGGTCCATGTCCTTCTTGTGCTGGGTGCTCCAGAACTGGATGCAGGTCAGGCCTCACCTCCCTTGACATGCTGGCCACACTTCTCTTGATGTAGCCCAGGATAAGGTTGGGGCTTTCTGGGCTGCACTCTCACATTGCTGGCTCCTAAGGAGCTTTTCATCACCCAGCACCTCCAAGGCTTTCTCCTCAGGCTGCTCTTCATCCATTCTTAGCCCAGTCTGTACTAGGATGTCATGTGAGGCAGTGTCAAATGCTTTGCACAAGTCCAGGTAGATGATATCTGTTGCTTTTCCCTTGTCCACTGATGCTGTTACTTCACTGTAAAAGGCCCCCATATTTGTCAGGCAGGATTTGCCCTTGGTGAAGCCATGTTGGTTGCCTCCAGTCTCCTCCTCATTTTCCATGTACCACAGGAGAGCCTTCAGGAGTATCTGCTCCATCATCTTACCAGGCACAGAGGTGACACTGACTGGCCTGTAGTTGCTCAGCTTTTCCTTTTTTCCCTGTTCAAAATGGGATGATGTTTCATCTTTTCCAGTCAGTAGGAACTTCATCAGACTTTCATGACTTCTCAAATAAGGGTTTTTAGTTTGTTTTTTGGTCACTAAACTGGCTAATGCTTTTGTTATTCATATTCACTTGGCTTTCCTTGCAGGTATGAAAATGGATCAGCCTATTATCATGAAGATGATCGTGAAGGACTCCTGAAAATCTGCAGACTTGTTATTCACACACGCTATGAAGATTATACAACAGAAGGATTTAATGTGCTCTATACTAAGCAGCCTGTCATATACATCAGTTCTGCAGCTAGAACAGCCTTGGGCCAAGCTCTTTGCAATCAGGTAAAGTGAATCAGTTGGGGTTTTAGCTGCCAATAGAATGTACCTGACTTCATATCACCTACCTGAAATTTAGATGTAAAAAATATATTCAGACTTTTCCTGCAAGAAACTGGTACTTGCAGTACAGCCTGTTACACTACAGGCAGCAGTCTTGTAAAGTGTTTGGGGCCAGTGAAGGTTTTCCTTTCAATCTGTGTGTCTACCTGCAACTTCTGCTGTTAGAATAAAAGCTTCTTGGAGATTTTTCCCTATGGTAGTATGTTGACTGATTACATGTATCCCTAAGCAAGCTAAGTAGGCTCTCTGCAGCTCTCACGTTCCTTCCACACTCTTTGTCTTTTCCTTTCTATGGACATAGTAGATTTTTATAGCTTATAAAATTATGTACATTTCTAAGACTTAGAATGATGTGTCTGCATAGAATCAGAATTCAGGTTGGAAAAGACCCTTGGAATCATCAAGTCCAACCATTAACTCTACAACATTCACCCCTAAACTATATCCCTCAAAACCACATCCAAATGACCCTTAAACACATCCAGGGCTGGTGACTCAACCCGCTCCCTGGACAGCCTGTGTNGGTGCTCCAGAACTGGATGCAGGTCAGGCCTCACCTCCCTTGACATGCTGGCCACACTTCTCTTGATGTAGCCCAGGATAAGGTTGGGGCTTTCTGGGCTGCACTCTCACATTGCTGGCTCCTAAGGAGCTTTTCATCACCCAGCACCTCCAAGGCTTTCTCCTCAGGCTGCTCTTCATCCATTCTTAGCCCAGTCTGTACTAGGATGTCATGTGAGGCAGTGTCAAATGCTTTGCACAAGTCCAGGTAGATGATATCTGTTGCTTTTCCCTTGTCCACTGATGCTGTTACTTCACTGTAAAAGGCCCCCATNCCCCTCTTGTTCTATCACTAATGAGCTGTGAGACCAGCATTCTAGACTGCATTGTGCTTTATGTAAGCTGATGAAAAAGACCTGAACCCAAACACCCTGGATTTGTGAACTGAGCTATTTCTACATTTGTTCTAAATGATGCCCTTTGCCAGCATGAATAGCTGAGCTGTATGATCCAAGTAGGCAGACTTACTTTATAATGTAATATCCAGCTTTTAATTGTCATGTTNAAGGCCCCCATATTTGTCAGGCAGGATTTGCCCTTGGTGAAGCCATGTTGGTTGCCTCCAGTCTCCTCCTCATTTTCCATGTACCACAGGAGAGCCTTCAGGAGTATCTGCTCCATCATCTTACCAGGCACAGAGGTGACACTGACTGGCCTGTAGTTGCTCAGCTTTTCCTTTTTTCCCTGTTCAAAATGGGATGATGTTTCATCTTTTCCAGTCAGTAGGAACTTCATCAGACTTTCATGACTTCTCAAATAAGGGTTTTTAGTTTGTTTTTTGGTCACTAAACTGGCTAATGCTTTTGTNTTACTATTTTTGGTGTCACTGTATGTTTCTGTGAAGCCTTGATGGAATTTCTGAAACATATTCACTTTATTGCAGCTGGGGTTGCCCCTTTCTTGCATGTGCCGTGTGCCTTGTAACACTATGTTTGGATCTCAACACCAAATGGTGAGTTTACCTTCCTTCAGATTTTTTTTGATTTGTTTTCCCCTTTTTTGAAAAGCCTCATTAAATGTCTGTCAAGTATGTTATTAGGAAAAGCTTATTAATGTACTCTAAGTCTTCTGTGTTACAGCTGTATAAATCATAAGATTAAAATCTTCAAAAAAGCTAGCAGCTTGTATCTTGGTCCTGTCATTTGCAAGGTATTCTTAATGGCACAGTAAGGTGCTTTTTAGTCCAAGGTTTCTAGACTACATGTAGTCAGATTTACACTTACAGACTCCATGATGTATTTGTGTTGTGGTTTACACACATGCTTTAGCTGACCTTCAGCTTATTTTACCTTTGAGAAGAAGAAACTGCAAGCTACAGACATAAAGAATGTCTTCCAGAACTTTAAAATGCTGTCCATTTTCACTCCTAAGGCATTGCTCCAGTTCAGCAGAAACAATTCTGTATTGTTTTACAAACATATTTACAATTCTTTTTTTTTTTTTTTTAATAACAGGATGTTGCTCTGTTGGACAGAGTGATCAAAGATGACGTTGAGTCTGGAAAACTGCCCTTGTTGCTGGTAGCCAATGCTGGTAAGCACTGTGGACAAAACAGAAATGCACATTTTCATGAATATATTAGAAATCCAAAATAAAAATATGTTTTCTTAAATAGCTAGTGGTTGCATGTCAGAAAATATCAGGAAGTAGCTTAATGACCACACAGTAATTACTTGACTAGAGGGGGTTTTATTTAAGTGTTTTAAAGGTTGGTTGTACTGCTTATGTCAGTGATGTATTAATCTGACTAAACCAAATTTATTGTGAGTGGAGATCTCTTGTTGAAAATCAGACTTTTTTGACAATAGTACCAGAAGTCCTTTTCTGTGGGGTCCTGCTTTGCATGCTTCTCCTTTGTCATTGCCTTGTTTCCTTTTCAACAAAGGGACACCAGGTGCTGGGCACACAGATAAAATTGCCCGACTGAAGGAACTTTGTGAGCAGTACAATATGTGGCTCCATATAGAAGGGTATGAAACGATATTTATTTATGTTTAACTATTCATTGAAAAGACTAATGAACAGCACATATTTTTACTGCTATCCAGCTAGTAGAGAGCCATAGGACCATCTTTATTTTTATCATAGTAAGGATTTGATATAGTTATTTTGCCTATACAGGAATAATGAATTTCAGTGGTGGTTTTGGTGTAGAACAGTGGTTACTTTTACTCAGATGGTAATCTCATCAGGCCTTGCTTTAAAGAGCAAAAAGGCCTTATAGGACCAGTCAGGGGAAACATCATTTCTGATACCAAATTTCTGCTGAGTTGTGGATAGGACTTTGGAAGATGATTTCCCCAAAGGTTGGAGTGAAATATTTTAGATCAAAATGGGTTTTTATTTCTGGGTTTTCAGTTTTGGCATACCAAATAGCAACATCTACTGCAGTGTTAACAAAAATATATGAGCAAAAATTGCCTCCCTTTACATATCAAGATGAAACATTTAAACTGAAGATTAAAATGTTGTCTCCTGATAAATGTTTAGTGTGTGCTAAAAAAACTTTCTCTTTCTAGTGTGAATTTGGCAACTTTGGCGTTGGGTTATGTCTCCTCTTCTGTACTGGTATGTTTTACTATATCTGGTAACTAACTTCATGTGGTCTAGATTTTAAGGTCTTGATTTAGTCAAAATATATGTGGGTTATATTCTACTTATTGTAATAAACTTCAGGCTGCTACAAAATGTGACAGCATGACCCTTACCCTGGGCTCCTGGCTGGGCCTCCCGGCTGTACCTACAGTGACGCTCTACAGGCACGAGGATCCTTCTTTGGTAAGTTCAGCTCCTCAGTCCTCATTCTCCCCAGCTTTGGGATGTTCAGCTCCTCAGTCCTCATTCTCCCCAGCTTTGGGATGTTCAGCTCCTC
>VYZU01074785.1:24769-45084 GCA_013401355.1 Ceyx cyanopectus | reverse complement strand
TTTTTTTTTTTTTTTAATAACAGGATGTTGCTCTGTTGGACAGAGTGATCAAAGATGACGTTGAGTCTGGAAAACTGCCCTTGTTGCTGGTAGCCAATGCTGGTAAGCACTGTGGACAAAACAGAAATGCACATTTTCATGAATATATTAGAAATCCAAAATAAAAATATGTTTTCTTAAATAGCTAGTGGTTGCATGTCAGAAAATATCAGGAAGTAGCTTAATGACCACACAGTAATTACTTGACTAGAGGGGGTTTTATTTAAGTGTTTTAAAGGTTGGTTGTACTGCTTATGTCAGTGATGTATTAATCTGACTAAACCAAATTTATTGTGAGTGGAGATCTCTTGTTGAAAATCAGACTTTTTTGACAATAGTACCAGAAGTCCTTTTCTGTGGGGTCCTGCTTTGCATGCTTCTCCTTTGTCATTGCCTTGTTTCCTTTTCAACAAAGGGACACCAGGTGCTGGGCACACAGATAAAATTGCCCGACTGAAGGAACTTTGTGAGCAGTACAATATGTGGCTCCATATAGAAGGGTATGAAACGATATTTATTTATGTTTAACTATTCATTGAAAAGACTAATGAACAGCACATATTTTTACTGCTATCCAGCTAGTAGAGAGCCATAGGACCATCTTTATTTTTATCATAGTAAGGATTTGATATAGTTATTTTGCCTATACAGGAATAATGAATTTCAGTGGTGGTTTTGGTGTAGAACAGTGGTTACTTTTACTCAGATGGTAATCTCATCAGGCCTTGCTTTAAAGAGCAAAAAGGCCTTATAGGACCAGTCAGGGGAAACATCATTTCTGATACCAAATTTCTGCTGAGTTGTGGATAGGACTTTGGAAGATGATTTCCCCAAAGGTTGGAGTGAAATATTTTAGATCAAAATGGGTTTTTATTTCTGGGTTTTCAGTTTTGGCATACCAAATAGCAACATCTACTGCAGTGTTAACAAAAATATATGAGCAAAAATTGCCTCCCTTTACATATCAAGATGAAACATTTAAACTGAAGATTAAAATGTTGTCTCCTGATAAATGTTTAGTGTGTGCTAAAAAAACTTTCTCTTTCTAGTGTGAATTTGGCAACTTTGGCGTTGGGTTATGTCTCCTCTTCTGTACTGGTATGTTTTACTATATCTGGTAACTAACTTCATGTGGTCTAGATTTTAAGGTCTTGATTTAGTCAAAATATATGTGGGTTATATTCTACTTATTGTAATAAACTTCAGGCTGCTACAAAATGTGACAGCATGACCCTTACCCTGGGCTCCTGGCTGGGCCTCCCGGCTGTACCTACAGTGACGCTCTACAGGCACGAGGATCCTTCTTTGGTAAGTTCAGCTCCTCAGTCCTCATTCTCCCCAGCTTTGGGATGTTCAGCTCCTCAGTCCTCATTCTCCCCAGCTTTGGGATGTTCAGCTCCTCAGTCCTCATTCTCCCCACCTTTGGGATGTTCAGCTCCTCGGTCCTCATTCTCCCCAGCTTTGGGATGTTCATCTCCTCAGTCCTTGTTCTCAGGACTGAAACTTTCTTTTTGGTCATGTTGGAGTGTCTCATTCTTTACAAGCATCTAAATTGTATTTTGAAAAAGCTCCCCCTATTTAAGCTGTGAGCTGTTCCATAAGATGGCAAAAAATGGAATAATTGCAGAGGTGTTAATAGAGGTTTCTTTATTTTCTTCTTTAGTCCTTAGCAGCTGGGCTGACATCGAGTCAGCCTGTAGAGAAGCTCCGTGCCCTGCCTCTGTGGCTCTCCTTGCAGTACTTGGGCCATGATGGGATTGTGGAGAGAATAAAGCATGCCTCACAACTAGTAAGCAACAGCTTGTTGGCACATTGTTTATGGATACTTTGCTTTTTTGAGTATGGGTTGGAGACATAAGAACCTTCACCTTCTGATTTAACAGTTTGAGTCTCCAAGCAGAAACAGAGTTCATATAGTACAGGTGATACCCAGATGGCTGTCACAGAACACCTTAGGAACACAGGACACATTTAGAACACAGAACATACTTAGGAATGTTTCCATAACAGCTGTTAATACCTCTATTGGATTATTGGGATGCACTGTAGAAGAATCATCTAAGAGTACTGTAGTTATTGACAGTATAGCAGATTTGTTCATATTGTGTTACAAACAAATGATGAAAACAGGGTAAAGTGGTTTAGGGTTATTTTTAATGAGAAGTACTTAACATTTATTATTTCTAAAGAGTGAAGTTTAGTCACTTTTCTATTTTAACTATTTTACTTGAAAGATGTTCAGGGAACGAATTCAGTCTTTTCTTTCATGCCCTTTTATTGATTTTGGTAGTAGTAAATTATAAATGCCTGACAAAAAGGGCTTCATAGCATTTCTTCAGATACAGTGGCAGCAGCACTGTTTTTGAAGTTGAGCCCTTGCCCTGTAAAAATTAAGTTCCAATATAATGAATGTGTTAGTTAAAAGATGTGTGTGGTTATATGTAAAACCTTGTTCCTTAAAGGTACATCACTTAAAAAATTCAAAGAAGGGTAAAATGGAAAGTGTCTGTCACGGTTAGTGAAGGAGCTGTTGGCATGGAAGACCTAAAAAAGTGACAAAGTATCAGTGGACATTAAGATTTTGTGACATCTAAGATTGATCTTAACTTTTGCAATAGCCTATTAATAGTCATAAACCACAGTCAGAATTCTGAATTTGCACATAGGAACTGGATGAATCTTTGATGGATCAGATAAGATTTGTTCAGAAATGTAATTAGTCACTGTCATAATTTCTTAGTTTCCAGAATAATTTTCAACTTCTGAACTGTGTTTGTCTCTTCTTTTTGTTTCTGCTGTGATCTTTTAGAGTCAAAGATTGCTGAAGAACTTGAAAAGCCTGGACTCCATTAAAACTTCGGTACAGTCTACATTTCATGTTTTGGATGTACAGCTTAGTCTTTGATTGTTAAATCATAATAGCTTTGATTAAAAGAAATATATTAAAAATTAATTTGTTCAGTAATACCAAATTTTCGTAAGTGTCTCCGATACATTCTGGCTGCACCTTGCCCTGCTCTTGAGATGACATTGTGAACCCTGTGAAATTGTTTGCAAATACTATCCCGGCTCAGGTTTTGACATCAGTAAGTTTATGAAATTGCATCTAATTCCAAATTCAATTTCTGTGAGATGTTCTGTTTGTCAGGGTTTGGTGATTTTATTCCCCTTCCCCCCCCCTAATTTTAATTGACACTTGATGTATAGAAATGTAATCATCTTAAGTTTTCTGAGGCAATAGATAATTCACAGATTATTCTGATTTACAACAACTATTTTTTGGTAAAAAATGTTTTTCTGAGAGTATTACTTGGGAACTCAAAGTTACTTGTAGCACTTCCCCCTTCTACTTCAATAAATCTTGCATTTTTAGGATTATGAAATGTAGTCTCAGATCGCTTCCAGAAGTTGCCCAGTCCATTTCTCCTGTCCCCAAAGTGAGATTAATGATCATCTTGTTATTCCTGCTGGAATTCTTGATGTTCTCCAGGGATTCTGGGGTGATATACAAGAAAATTTTATAAATGCTAGTATCTGAAAATACTTAAAGCTAAACAAACTATTTAATACAGTATATTTACTAATTAACCTGCTTGGTTTATTGCTTTATATTGCCCAGATTTTAATTATTCATACCNAGTTATTGACAGTATAGCAGATTTGTTCATATTGTGTTACAAACAAATGATGAAAACAGGGTAAAGTGGTTTAGGGTTATTTTTAATGAGAAGTACTTAACATTTATTATTTCTAAAGAGTGAAGTTTAGTCACTTTTCTATTTTAACTATTTTACTTGAAAGATGTTCAGGGAACGAATTCAGTCTTTTCTTTCATGCCCTTTTATTGATTTTGGTAGTAGTAAATTATAAATGCCTGACAAAAAGGGCTTCATAGCATTTCTTCAGATACAGTGGCAGCAGCACTGTTTTTGAAGTTGAGCCCTTGCCCTGTAAAAATTAAGTTCCAATATAATGAATGTGTTAGTTAAAAGATGTGTGTGGTTATATGTAAAACCTTGTTCCTTAAAGGTACATCACTTAAAAAATTCAAAGAAGGGTAAAATGGAAAGTGTCTGTCACGGTTAGTGAAGGAGCTGTTGGCATGGAAGACCTAAAAAAGTGACAAAGTATCAGTGGACATTAAGATTTTGTGACATCTAAGATTGATCTTAACTTTTGCAATAGCCTATTAATAGTCATAAACCACAGTCAGAATTCTGAATTTGCACATAGGAACTGGATGAATCTTTGATGGATCAGATAAGATTTGTTCAGAAATGTAATTAGTCACTGTCATAATTTCTTAGTTTCCAGAATAATTTTCAACTTCTGAACTGTGTTTGTCTCTTCTTTTTGTTTCTGCTGTGATCTTTTAGAGTCAAAGATTGCTGAAGAACTTGAAAAGCCTGGACTCCATTAAAACTTCGGTACAGTCTACATTTCATGTTTTGGATGTACAGCTTAGTCTTTGATTGTTAAATCATAATAGCTTTGATTAAAAGAAATATATTAAAAATTAATTTGTTCAGTAATACCAAATTTTCGTAAGTGTCTCCGATACATTCTGGCTGCACCTTGCCCTGCTCTTGAGATGACATTGTGAACCCTGTGAAATTGTTTGCAAATACTATCCCGGCTCAGGTTTTGACATCAGTAAGTTTATGAAATTGCATCTAATTCCAAATTCAATTTCTGTGAGATGTTCTGTTTGTCAGGGTTTGGTGATTTTATTCCCCTTCCCCCCCCCTAATTTTAATTGACACTTGATGTATAGAAATGTAATCATCTTAAGTTTTCTGAGGCAATAGATAATTCACAGATTATTCTGATTTACAACAACTATTTTTTGGTAAAAAATGTTTTTCTGAGAGTATTACTTGGGAACTCAAAGTTACTTGTAGCACTTCCCCCTTCTACTTCAATAAATCTTGCATTTTTAGGATTATGAAATGTAGTCTCAGATCGCTTCCAGAAGTTGCCCAGTCCATTTCTCCTGTCCCCAAAGTGAGATTAATGATCATCTTGTTATTCCTGCTGGAATTCTTGATGTTCTCCAGGGATTCTGGGGTGATATACAAGAAAATTTTATAAATGCTAGTATCTGAAAATACTTAAAGCTAAACAAACTATTTAATACAGTATATTTACTAATTAACCTGCTTGGTTTATTGCTTTATATTGCCCAGATTTTAATTATTCATACCTTAAATCAGTACAATCCTGCTTTAGCTGAGGAATGATTTACTTTCCTTCATTTACAGATCCATTTACTTACACTCCTCGAGTTAGTTTCCAATGCTGAGATAATGTGAACATTGCTGTTGCTGTCAAAACAAACTTACCTTTGCTTAGCAGTCTGAGGAATTATACACACTGTTGAATCTTTATGTGACAATATATGTCTAATGTGGTTTTTTTATTTTTAAGGTTGAAGATGAACTAAGTTCACCAGTGGTGGTTTTCAAGTTCTTCTGGGAATATTCAAATAAAGGTATGTGATTTATTTAGAAATAAAACAAACAAATAAACAACCCCAAACCCCCCTTTTTTTTTTTTTTTTAATACTAATTTGGAAAGTGAATTTGATGAGATAAATAGAGCACTTCTCTTGAGTAACATGCTTTTAAAAGGTTGTGAATGCTGATCACAGGCTAGGGATAGGATCCATACCTGTGATAGATTTTTTTTCAGATAGACTGCAGTTTTAAATTTTCATAACAAGTAATTTTCTACCTTCTGGCATGAAGAGAGATTTGCATATGAATTCTGATCTGGAGAGCAGATGTGAGGGAAGTCATAAGCTTTGAGCTGTGTTTGAGTGCACCCAAGGGAGATGATCTTCCTTGGTTTTCTTCAGGGTTTCTTTTCCTTTTAAACTTGTAGTGGCTAGTCACAAGAACCATGTCTCTGTTTGACTGGTTAGAATTGCTGTTGCAATAGTTGTAAAAGTAGCAGAACACATGAGGAACAGCTCTGGAAATACCATGGTGGGTTAGAGTAGCCACAGCACACGAGGCTGTGAGCAGAGAGCATCCTTTAGGCATGCTTTCCAAGGAAGAGGATTTTTGTCCTTCCAGTTACAACAGAGGATGTTGTGCTGTTTGTATGCTCAGACCCTGAGGACGGGGACATGTCCAGCTGGGATGAAGCAAAAGACTGTTAGAAAGCTTAGTGGTTTTGTTAAGAGGGTTGATTTTTGTCTGGCTGGTTTTGTGTGGTAGGCATGGGGGAGGATTTGTTTTGGTTGCACTCAGGATTTAAACCACCCAGGTCCAGTGACTTGGTAGATTGTTTTGTACATTGATAGGTTTGAAAAGCTTTACTGGGGAGAAGTCACCCACCTGAATTACAGGGATGTAAGATGTTTGGCCAGTTCTGCTTGTTTTATGTTTATAATGGACCCTTCATTCCTTAGTATTATTTTTGTGTGGTTTAAAACAGAACATAATCATTAACATTTGATTAAAAAGTAGCTGAATGCATAAAATTAAATATTTCAGCCTGCTGTGACAGGATTTTGCTTTCTGAAAACACTGATTTTATTTCCATAGGGGCATTTGAACCTCAGTACTGATATAATTTAATTGGCTGTTTTTAAAACTAGTATATTCAACTCTCTGTTTTAGTTCTAGTATTTGTCATGTTCAACATACCTTGAAAAAAAAACAACCTTGGTTAGTCTGGTTGAGGCCCAGTACATCATGTAGATGATTACATTACCTAGGAAATGGAATTGTATTTTATCTGATTTTTAGCTTGCCTTTTGATTAATAAAAGTAAATAAAAATCCACTTCTGTGATTCTTCTGTCTTTGGATTCAGATCAAACCTCACAGGCTGTGCAGGCCTCAGCTATTCAGCACCTCGTATTAAGCAACCAAAGACACATTTCTGACACTTTCAATCAGTGGGTAAGAACACAAGCTTTTCTCTCTTCAGGAAAAAAAGAAGTCACAGTGGAATGCTTCCAAGGGTTCATCAGTGATTATAAGCCCTTTGTTAGACTAGTTTGATAGTTATTCTTGATCTGATATCCTCTGCAAAACTAGTGGGCATTTTAAATCAAAAAGGCAAATTTGCTCTTAAGCAGAGTTGCTTTCACATTTCAGTTCTGGGTCCAGTCTTATCTAACACCCTCATCTTCACCTGCATGAAAGGACAGAGGTACCCTCAGCAAGTTTGCTGATGACACCAAACTGGGAGGAGTGGCTGACACAGCAGCAGGCTGTGCTGCCATCCAGAGAGACCTGGACAGGCTGGAGAGCTGGGCAAAGGCAATCAAAAGAAATTGAATAAAGATGAATATAAAGTCCTGTACCTGGGGAGGAATAACACCAGGCACCAGTACAGGTTATGGGATGGACTGCTGGAAAGCAGCTCCACAGAGAAAGACTTTGGGAGTCCTGATAGAAAATAAGTTATCCATGGGACAGCAATGGACCCTTATGGCCAGGAAAGCCACATCCTGAGGGTGCATAAAGAAGAGTATGTCCTGCAGGTCAAGGGAGGTTCTCCTTCCTCTCTACTCAGACCACATCTGGAGTGTTGTGTCCAGTTCTGGGCTCCCCAGTTCAAGAAGGACAGGGAAATTTCTAATACATAGAGTCCAGTGGAGGCTATGAGGATGATGAAGGGACTGGAACATGTTTCCTGTGAGGAAAAGCTCAGAGCCCTGGGGCTGTTTAATCTCAGAAGAGATGACTGAGAGGGGATCTGATGAATGTTGACAACGATCTGAAGGGTGGGTGTCAAGTAGAAGGGGCCAGGCTCTGTTCAGTGGTGCCCTGTGATAGGATGACAGTCAGTGATCACAAGCTGGAACACAGGCAGTTCCACCTCAGTATGAGGAAAAACTTCTTTCTTGTGAGAGTGACAGAGCCTGGCACAGGCTGCCCAGAGAGGTTGTGGGGTCTCCTTCTCTAAAGGATCTGTTCTTGTGTGGGCTGCCCTGGGTGACCCTGCTCTAGCAGGGGGGTTGGACTGGATATCTCCAGAGGTCCCTTCCAACCCCTGACATTCTATGAATATGCTACTTTGGAATATGAACTTGATCAACTGGACTCAAGCAGAATAATGGTCCAATATGCAGTTATTTGAAGAAGGCACATTAGTGTGCTACAAATTTTAGACAACAACTTTTGAGAAGCTTCTGACTTACAACACTTGCAGCTTATCATCAATGTTCATGATTTTAAGTCTTCATCCTGTCATATCACCAGCAAGCTGAAGGATTTTATTGCAATAAGTGATTTTGAGAAATCCAGAAGACTGTGTTTAGTTGTGTGGTTCTGCTTGCCTGTGGGAAGTGGTCATGCTCTGTACATTTCTTTAACTGTCCCTTCAGCTAGGAGAGCAGCTGGCACAGCTGGTTCCTGCCAGTGGAGTGGATGTTGTGGAACTGGAAGATGAAGGCACGTGTGTGCGTTTTAGCCCACTGATGACTTCTGCAGGTAACATTCACTTCATTCAGCCACTTGTGAAAACTGGAGTTTGCTGTAAAAATCACACCAAAATCTCCTGGTGTAAAAGAAGATATTCTTATGAAACTCTTGAATATATTCTCCATGTGAACAAAACAATTTCAGCTCTATCGTTCTGCTGTGCTTTGGCAGTGGGTGTATTAGTGATGTCTCAGTTGTTGGGGGTGACATTGCCTCACTGCCTCTGCAGAGAAAGACTTCAACTGATTATTTTTTAAATTCAAGAAAGTTAGGAAAAGCAGGAAGAATAATAATTTTAACAATTATAAAAGAAATATAAGGGATAAATCATCCCTACCTTTCCTTCTTCCAGCTGCTTAATGTTTTTACATAGGTTTTTCTACACTGAAATGGTGCTTATGCTCAAAATAGAACTACTTAACTGGAAGAATTCTTTACTAAACATCTAGATTCTATAATTACTGATAGGAAGGGGAATAAAAGTCTTTTTTGGAAAGTGTCTTAAATTTCATGGTTAAACCAGCACCATTATATGCTTCTAAGACAGACTTGGCAGATGGACAGCACAACTTGCACAGGCTCTGGGTGATCCCTGGCATCAACTTTTAGCTTGTGTAGGTTGAGTGACTTAGGCTATTGAAATGCTGATGTGACAGGATCCTGGTGTACACAGAAAAACAGGTTTTAGAATAAAAGTACTTGGAGATGCTGTCATGGTTTGTTTGTTCTCTTTTAAACCAGCATAGAAACTAATTCATGATCTGTTGGAGTAGGGGAAGAGGAATTTTTTTTGTTGTAATTATACAAGACTATATACTGTACATTACTGATGTAATGAAGAAAGTTATTGTCCTTATTAGTTGTAAGACCAGAAAATGCTTCTTACTAGCTTATTTTTTATTAATTCCTTATCTCTCTCTATTTTTATGTATCAGTGGAAAGGTAACGGAAGAAAAACCACTTCTACAGATCCAGATATTTCAATTCTAGCTGTAAATTGTATTGCATTAGAGTGGCTTCTTTACAGATTACTTAATTCAGACACCTGTGTGATATGTGTGCACTTTTATCACCCAATAACACATCAGCTCTTTAGTTTTAGGAACTGAAATACAAGATGTTGATCAGTTAGTAGACTGCTTAAAAATGAAGATACCAGTATTGACAAGTACACTGCAACTGAGAGAGGAATTTGAACAAGAAGTGAGAAGAACAGTAGACCTGTTGTATATTGAAGATCTTAGCTGGCCAGGATTAGGTGTTCTGAGGTAAATATTTCAGTATTTTCTTTGTTATCTATTTGGATGGACTGTGCACTAACAAAAAAATGGAATACATGGTCTCTTTGGTGGTGATTTGCATGAATTGCTTGCTGATTATTATGTGGTTTTGCACCCAGATGAAGCTTTTGAGTGCTTTTAAAAAAGCTGAAGAGCTGTTTTAGCAAAATTAGGGCAATGGTCGCAATACTGGCAGCAGTGTGTGGATCTGTAAGATGGATCTGTAATATTTAAGTGCATTCTCTACTGTATTTAGCCAAGCATAACTTATTCTTCAATGGGATTCACTTATATACTGAATAACAATTCAAAAGACCTTTCAGGTGTTTGTTCTGATCCTCTATACAGCTCTTTGAGAAGGACCCTGTATAGTCAAACCAGATGAAGTATAAACTGATTATACACTACCTAGAAATCTGTTGTGTTCAATTGCAGCAGCAAGCTTTCCCCACCTCAAAATCTCAGATCCAATGAACTTGTTGATCTAAACTGTAATGTTCTGAGGTTTTTGGTTCATAAAACAAATTTGTNATACATATTTATGTACTGTAAAGTGAAATTACTATCTTCTGGCTTGGTTTGAAGATACAACTATCACAGTGATGGGAAGAATGATGATGAACAAGAGAAAGAACTAGAAAAAATCAATACAGAACTGCTGAAAAAATTAAATGAACTGGAGTCAGATCTCACTTTTTCTTCAGGTAACTGCACTATTTAAAAACACCCAATCCTCTGATGAAGCTGATAATTGTTTTACTGGGTGTGTTATAATGGTTCAATAGGTCATTTGTGCATAGGTCATTCTAGTGGGAAATTACACTGCTGGAGATGGTTTTATTGTGGAAACAACATCTGCAGCTTTGTTTCCTCCTCACGCCTGTTTCAGCTGGTAAATGTTCAGCAGGGGCACTGGTCTCAGAAATATTGCTAGAAGTGACTTAAAAAACCCTTTTTGGTCTAGTTGCTCTTCCTTGTCAGAAAGAATAAAACTTGCAATATTCCTCTGTAATGTGAGCCTTCTCAGTTAGTGCTATGTCTAGTGAAAAGCAGATCTCATCCAAAACCCATTGCTTTCTNTATATATAGTATATTATAGATCTATTATATACTACTTTGCTGTATAAAGTATCCACATCTTTTTTTTTTCTTGTTTAGATGTTATTTTCTCTTTTTGAAAACCCACAGAACTGACCTTTTTCAGTGTGCAGAATTTATACCTGTACAGATACTGCCCTTAACTACTGAAGTGTTTGAGGATTTCCAGATTCACGAGCAGGAGTGTTGCACCTGTTGTGAGAATGCATTTTTGTACATCACACAGACTTGATTCTCCCTGTGCTTCACAGGTCCAGAATTTGGAGGGCAGAAGAACTGTGTTTATATTGGCATGGTAACTGAGGATCTGGATGTGTCGGAGTTAGTTGAAACTATTGCAGCAACAGGCAGAGAAATTGAGGAAAATTCGAGAGTATGTATTAATAAATCACAGAGTGCTTCAGCACCTTTTTTTTTTTCTCCTTCCATACTGGCTTGAANGTTTTACTGGGTGTGTTATAATGGTTCAATAGGTCATTTGTGCATAGGTCATTCTAGTGGGAAATTACACTGCTGGAGATGGTTTTATTGTGGAAACAACATCTGCAGCTTTGTTTCCTCCTCACGCCTGTTTCAGCTGGTAAATGTTCAGCAGGGGCACTGGTCTCAGAAATATTGCTAGAAGTGACTTAAAAAACCCTTTTTGGTCTAGTTGCTCTTCCTTGTCAGAAAGAATAAAACTTGCAATATTCCTCTGTAATGTGAGCCTTCTCAGTTAGTGCTATGTCTAGTGAAAAGCAGATCTCATCCAAAACCCATTGCTTTCTGTGGCTACAAGAACAGCTTCAGGTGAGTTTCATGATAACTAGCAGCATTTTCACATTGTAATACAGAGTACTACATTATAGCTGAAATAATACTTGCTTACTCAGAACTCTGATCTTATTTTTAGTCAGTTTTCAAAAATTAAGAATTGTTATTCTAGAAGTGGCAGGAAGTAACAAGTTTGAAGCATATTCAACATTGATATTTATNTGAGAATGCATTTTTGTACATCACACAGACTTGATTCTCCCTGTGCTTCACAGGTCCAGAATTTGGAGGGCAGAAGAACTGTGTTTATATTGGCATGGTAACTGAGGATCTGGATGTGTCGGAGTTAGTTGAAACTATTGCAGCAACAGGCAGAGAAATTGAGGAAAATTCGAGAGTATGTATTAATAAATCACAGAGTGCTTCAGCACCTTTTTTTTTTTCTCCTTCCATACTGGCTTGAAGACATGTTTTTTTCTTATCTGTAAGATAAGAAAGTGTCCTAAAGACTGTGAAAAATTGGAAATCGGTGTCTTAAAAATGGAAATTACAAATTACCTATTGAGGTAATAAAGCTGATGGTGCAATTCCTTTTTAAAAAGCTGATTAGACTTCTCTAGGTGTTTTCTATAGTAGAATTCCTAAATAACTTTCATCACAAATGAACATCTGTCCTTTCATTCCTCTGGTGTTGGGTGCTTAATTTCCTTAGCTAAAAATAGAACAGAACTTAAGTTGTCCCTTGTTCCTTCCCAGTTAGCTTCAGCATCAGATGGACACTTATGTGCTGACCAGATCTCTGAAGAATTTGGGTCACGAACTGATGTCTAAGTAAAAGAAAAATATGTACCATTCCTGTTTAAAGTGACATTCACTCCCCTGTATCACTTAAAAATCCAGCAGTCAGCCTGTACATTTTCTAATTTACAGTCATAATGAAACAGTGTCAGATACTGTCTTAATTTAGAAAAGTATGGCTACCACCTTTACAACCTCAAAACCTGAACTAAAAAGACTATTTCAGACCTAAATAATATCAATATAATTTCTGTTTCTTACTAGCTGTTGGAAAACATGACTGAAGTTGTCAGAAAAGGGATACAGGAAGCACAGCTTCAGCTTCAGAAAGCAAATGAAGATCGACTTCTGGAAGAGGTACAGCTCTAAACATTAGTTATCCCAGGAACTTGGAATAACTTGTCACTCCATCAGTAGCTTGTTCATCAGCTAGTGTGTGATTGTGTGCTTCACAGGGACTGCTGCGACAAATACCTGTAGTAGGCTCTGTGCTGAACTGGTTTTCTCCATTCCAAGCCTCACTAAAGGGAAGAACATTTAATTTAACAGCAGGTAGGACTTACTGCATCTGCAGCCATGTTATGCTGGTGTTAGAACTGTTGCAAATTTTATACTAACATTGCTAAACACTTGATAGTGACTGACATCATCCACCTTCAGGATGAAAACATGCTCTTCACTGTTACTGTACTACCCAATAAAACAGGCTGAGAGAGTTGGGTCTGTTTAGCCTGGAGAAGGCTCTGGGGGGACCTTATGTTGACCTTCCAGTACCTGGAGGGGACCTACAGAAAGGCAGGGGAAGGTCTTTTCCAAAGGGTTTGCACTGACAGGACAAGGAGGACTGCATTTAGTCTGGGAAAGGATAGATTTGGGTTAGCTATTAGAAAAAAGTTCTTTAATGTGAGGGTGGTGGATCACTGGAATGGGCTGCCCAGGGAGGTGGTGGAGGCCCGAGGGTCAGGCTTGGTGAGGCTCTGAGCAGCCTGGCCTAGGTGGAGATGTCCCTACGTGTGCAGGGAGGTTGGACTGGATACCCCTGGAGGTCTCTTCCAGCCTAAGGCATTCTATGATTCTAAGACAATCTTCTAACCTCACTTGTACAGTTTACACTTTGTTCTTGCATGTTGGGCCACATTAAAAAAAGCTTTATTAGACATTAGGATTAATCAAAGGAGGGACCATCTCTGTGACTTCTGCTACACATGCTGCCAAAGTCTGGTGTTCCTGTTGTGTTTATCAGTATCTAAATTAGCAGGATGGCTTAGGCATTAGAAGGTTGCTTCCCTGGGCACATACACTTGTAGTCTCTGAAGTGTTCTTGGAAGTGCAACTCAGATGCTCAGCTGTGACCTGGAGCTTGCTGTCTGTGTCTGAAATGCTGGTTTGAGATACTACCTGACCCTTGCCACTTTGACAAGGTGCTCGTTTGCATGTGCAGCAGTGCAGGGGCTGACTAGGACAGGCTAAAACTGAGGTCTAACATCAACCTAGCCTTGGGGGAGGTAGTAAGGGATAGAACAGGACAAAGACTTTTTTATATTGTTTTATTTGCATATTTGTTATTCATGCCTGTTGATGTGTAAAGAAGAATTTATAGTTTTTACATCATTAAGACTGATATACTAATGTAATATTTAAATTTTAGTATTAAATTTTCCCTGTAAAAATGGTGCCAGAGTCTTAGGAGTATTCCCGAACTTAGCAAAGTGTCTGTTGGACCAAGAACAAGAGCCCAGCTGCCTATGTGTCTGTAAAGAATGAGGAAGATTTTCTGCTGTATTTGGGATCTTTCATTGCTATCATTGATGCACCAGCTGGAGGGTTCTTAGGGCAGGGAACAGCAGGGCTTCCTTGGGAGTACTTCCCCCTCATAGCTACATCTGCCTTCCAAGAGCAATACTCAGTAGCTTCAGCTGGGACTATGCCAAGCACCCAGTGGAGAATGGAAGGAAGAACAACAGGGTGTAGCAGCTCTGAAAAGTGTGAGGGTGAACTTTCATCTTGGCAAGTTTCAGCACTCCTGACCCCAGGTACTCATCAACAGGTTACCATCAAGTGGCAGTTTCAACTCAGCACATACAGTTTCAGGAATGTGCATTAAAAATAAGATTGTTCCACACTTTCTAAATACAGATGAACAGAAAACTTGTCTGGTTTGTGCTACATTCAACTTGATTACTTTTTTCTAACGTGCAGGCTCTCTAGAATCCACAGAATCTACATATGTATCAAAAGCCCAAGGAACAGGCACTACTCCACCACCAACTCCTACTTCCAGCCTTGCAAAGCAAAGACTCCCTGGTAAGTTTGTACATCTTAGTTTTCTTTCTAAAACTTGCTAAAGCATCCCTGCCTGACAAGGAAAGACCCCCATGGTCTTCCATCTTCCATAGTATCTAGAGCTTGGACTTCTCTTCTAGTGACTTAAATCCACCTTAAAAACCTTAATTTCAGCATGGACTAGAACACCACTGCAATCTGTTTTCTCCCCAGGAATTCTTCCTGGGACTACAACAAGTTGTTACCCCATTAACTGACAACTGCCCATGAAGTATGGAATCTTCCACTAGAATATTATAAGCCTGTTGAGTAAAAAAGCCCAAAGTTTTATTTGAAATAAAAGCATAAATACTGTAAAATCATGCATTTGAGGAACTGCATTTTAGTTGCTAACTAATATTGTATGGAGAGAGTCAAAGGGGAAGATCTGTTAAATCTGTAGCACTCCTGTGTAGCTGTGTTAGTAATGCATGCAGATTTCACTGGCAGGAAAACCAATTCACCTTTGGAGCTGGTTGGCTTCCATCCTGCAACTCTCAGTGCAGGTTTTTCCTCTAGAATACCTCCGTGTCCATATAGGCATCTGGTTTTTCCAGCTAATTGGAACAGCCTGTGTATACAGGATAAAGCAACAGGTGCTCTGCCTTGCACTCCTCTCTGTAACTACAGCAACACAGGTCTGTGTTTAGTGTCCAAGGGAGCACCCAAAGAAAATCTATTTCTTTGCAGCTGTCCAATTCAGGTACTTTCTTTGAAACTTAACTTACGTGTACATACATTTAGTAGTTGCTGCCTTTATTGGTACAGTCATCTTCACATGCTTTACAGGTCAGAAAATTTTTAAAAGGTCTCTAAGAAGTTCTGATGCATTCAGTGAGACCAGCTCAGTCAGCCACTGTGATGACCTGGAGAGGACAGATCAGAGACCCTCAACTCTACCCTGTGGCCAAGAGCAAGGACCTCTGGAGACAGAAAAACCAGAGAAGCAGAAGGAGGTGACACAGACAACAAAGACAGACACTGAGGACATTCAGAGTGACAAATTGCCACGTGACTGCACAAAGGTAGAGGAACAAGGAAGTCAGATAGAAACGGAGACTTTGATAAAGATAAAATCAATGTTAGAATTCACAGAGGAAACTCTTGTTGTTGGAGACATTTAAATGTGAACAGTGCCACATGCTAGTACAGTAATAACTACCCTAACTTTTTAACTGGGATTTTGCACAAATATGTTTCCCTGCCATGGGACAGAGATTTGTCTTATTTTACACTTGTTACAGTTGCTTTAATCCTCTACATGTCAGTGTCACCAAAGTACTAGTGCAATTAAGTGCTTATAAACATTTGTAAACACAACTGGCAGTTGCCCTTCCTGTAGTAATCTGAGCATGATAATAGTTGCTAATTAACCAATCAGCTATACAGGAGATTAACAATACAATCGTACCTAATAACTGTAAAATTATCTTACACGCTTAAAAAAAAACCCCAACCAACCAGCCACAAACCAACAAAAAAACCCAAACAAAACAATGAAAAAACCAACTGCCAATTGTTCACCTTTTCAAATGTTTAAAAATGCACATGTTCACCAATGTTTAAAATTCAGTTTAGCCTCTCCTGCAGAACACACTAGCTGTTTTTCTTGCTTCTTTTTTTCCCCTGTCAAAGCAAGGTGCCAAGCAGCCGTGGCACGGCGAGGGTCAGGAATTGGATGCCTGTGTATATAGGGGCCCCTGAGCTGTACTTTGCCATCAGGCACGTTTTCCTGCTGCTCTAAGGCTTGACCCATGCAGCTGAGGCCCTCAGGGGAGCAAGGTCTTGAGTTTTCAGCCTTGTAGACAGAACTGGTGGCTCTGCATGCAGATGGGCTCCTCACTTCTGCCCTGAGAAGCATCCCCAGTGCACCATTAACCTCCTTTGCACGGCCTTTATAAACCCCATGCAGTTGATCACATTGACATAGTGTAGCTGGACTCCTTCAGTGGTGTATTTTTACAGATAGTTGTAGTAAAGCTTGAAAAAAACAAATACATTTGTGATGGGTTCAACACTTTTCTTTTGGAAATTTAACTTCCCCAAGGTAGGACATGTATAGATGCAGAGAAGTGAAGTGGGCTATTTACACTACAGCACAACTCCATAGTGTCTAGACTACTTAATGCACAGATAAATCAACAGGTTAAGGTGTAGGAGTCCCATGTGTGTCCCCAACCTGAATATCCTTCATCATTTTACTGCAATTGCAGAGCTTCTCATGGAAAGGACATCTCTGGAGAAGGTCACTGCCCCCAGGGTAGATTCTGGGGAATCCCATCCCCTCTTGCTAAAACTGGATACAAGTACTGAACTTGCTTCATCTCCTTTCTGGTTGTTGGTTTCTGGTGTGGTTTGTTTTTTTCTCCTCCCCTCAAAGCTTTAAATTAAAACCTTAATGGCCATAGTGGTGGCAGGACTTGAGAATCTGAAAAAATGTAGGGTTTTTGAATTGTGCTGTCACCTGATTTGACTTTCAGCTTCTAGACCCTGTGGAGCTGGGATGCCAGAACAAGGTTAATTTTGCTGTCGGGGTAATTTATTAGAGAGTTGTTTTAAATCAATCAGAGAGTTGTTTTTGCACTTCAGAAAAAAATTGCAATGTTGACTGGTCTTCCTTCTTGGTTTCTTTGGTGCAATGAAGTATGTTACTAAGAGTAATTTGGTGGGGATAGAGCTATCACCACAAAGATTCTTTTTTTTTATGTTTTTATATTTGGAAGCATTAAATCAGTGGGAAATTTGTTGGAATGAGCTTCATTCTTTAGATACTATCTGAATGGTTCAATAAAGATTCTTCAAATTATTACTCCTAAGTTATTCTTAAAGGATACTTCCCTCCCTTTCAGTACTTTTAAGTGGGTGCAACTTCCTGTCACTTTGTGTGGAAAATATTTTTCTAAGGCCACACCCCTGTCCTTAGCACCCTCCCTCCCTATTTGCTCTGATCAGAGCAAGAGAACATAAACCAAACCATATTCTTCCTTCAAAGTAGCAGTGATTCCTTCAGAAGCAATGCAGAAAAAAACCCAAGTCGCTTCTGACAAAATATTTTATTTTGGAAAGTGCAGGAACAAGGGGAGCTGTGACCAGCAGTGCACTTATTTGCAACAACTTGCTCTTCTCGGAAGACTGGACTTCCCTCAAGCAGTGGTGCCAGGTTAGATCTTGTTGGAACGAACCTGTTCCCACAACCCTTCTGGGTTTTTTTTGTAGATGCGAGGCTTCCTGTCGGGGAACAGGGAGTGAGCTGGAAAGGGATGTGCTTTCAAAAAGGTTAAGGTGGCTCTGATGTGGGAAACAAAGTGGGGGGGCTCAGCCAGGGGTGATGTGGAAAGATTCTGAAAAAAAAAAAACAAAAACAAACAAAAAACACGGTAGAAAAAGGTGCTGGACATTCAGAATACAAAGATCTCAATTAGGCTGCTTTTATTAAGACTATTTCCCACCCTCACTCCAAGTACTCTGGGAGGAGTGTTGACAGACCTCACCCCTCTCTCAGCTAGAAGGAATCCAAAAGCCAGATTCAGATACCTGTAAAATCTGCTGATCATCTTGTTCCAACCAGAAATCCACATGCGGGAAAGGCCTCCAGAAATAAGGCCCAATGTGGAGCTGTTCCATCTTTGCATCGTAGATGTTGGTGAGCTGGAACAACAGCAGGATCTCTGTGTTGGGGACAGCTGGCACAGATGGCAGAGACAGCACAGCCAAGCCCTGCAGCACCAGCTTCTGTCTTAAACACAGTGCTCAGCCCCACTGCATTAACCAAACAGGACCCTCAACTGTAAGTACACACCTGGAATGGAAAGGCACTGCTGGGATTATGCCCGTGACCTGAATCTGCCCCAATTCTCCTGGTGAAAGCTGCTTCATCTCCATGGCACATGTAAGAGCTGGAGTGCCAAGGCAGGGCCAGCCCTGGAAGTGGTTATGTGTCACCCTTACCCTTGGCCTGTGCTCTTCCATCTTTCCCATTTCTTTTGTTACTGACTGAACGCTAACAACGTGTTTTTTCCCCAAACTTTGGACATTTCAATGCTGGTAACTGGTCTCCCTTTTTGGCACAAAATACCACTTCCCCCCCCCGTTTTATTTTTACTCACTGCTGCTCCTGTTAAGACATGGGCTGAGCGCAAATCCTCATCTGGCCCTTTTTCTGGGAAGGTTGCAGGGAAAATCTCTGCTGTTTTGACATTCACAGCTGGTGGGAAGTAGAGTTTAAATACAGAAATAATTAATTCTTCAAGACCACTTGTTTAAAATAACCCTGTTCCCAACACAACTACAGTACCCATCATGTGCTTCTCAGTACCACAGACTCCTTAGCATATTTCTACTTAGTTTGCTTTGGCAGCTTTTCAATGCTGCAGAACATTTTGAGAGAGACAAAATTGTTTGGAAAACAACACAGAATGAACAATGAAAAGCAGGCTGAATTCTAACCCCAAAGATTAGTACAGTAGCTCAATGGTTATCCTGAACAGAGTTAAATGAAAAGATCTGCTTGCCTTTGTACACAGCCAGTGCCATGTGTGTACTTGCACAGCTATGGTACCAGAAAAAAACTTCCATTTCTACCTGTGCCTCCAACAGCAGCACTTAATTTTTAGGACAGGCTTTACCTAGTCATTAAAAGCAGTCCATTTACTATTAAAATCTGAGAAGCAATCCAGTTACAAAAAAAAACCCAAACCCAAACTGCATTCCAATTTAACTCACCTATTCCATAAATGATGGGAAAGTGAGTATCCTTTTCTTCTCTGTCATTTAATTCTGAAAGGAAAAAAAACATCCCTCACTGCCCTGCCTGGCTATATCATCCACCACACACACTACCAGCACTAAACCAATCAGATCAAAAGGCCTCAGGTAACAAGTCCCCTGCACTTCGATTTTAGTGGCTAAGGGTGAAAACCAAGGGAACAATTTCTTACCTGTCACACAGAAAGTCACTAAATGAACGTCATCCAGCTGTAGATCAAATGCCCCTAGAGCAACAAAAGCAGCAACAGGTGAGCCTGCCTGCTGGCACAGCTGGGGCTGCTCCCCTGGGCACTGCCCCCCATGCTGCAGAGTAGCTGGGCACAGACACCTGATGCACTAGGTAAAGCAGCAGGGCCAAGAGCAGGTTTGCCTCCAATGGCCATTGATCCAATCAAAGCCACAGCTACCAACAGAACAGCAGTTTACAGAATGTAGCCAGTTGTAATAGCAAAAACATGGGAAACGAGTGGTCTGCCACTCAGTGCTGGCACTGGCACCTCATCAGCTCTGCTGCAGTTCACCATACATGTAACAGCTGATATGGAAATGTGTTTTCCTAAATCATTACATATATATTGAGCAAACCCCATCTTCCATTACCTGGAAATGAATTATGCTTTCCACCATCCCACACAATAGGAAAAAAAAACCCAACTTTTACAAAGTTGTAAGTGCAACAAAGGGTTACTGGGTCAAGTTGGAACTTGATGCGTGAAAGATACATCAGAAGGTTGAAAAAAACCCTAGTTAACCAAAATTCTTTATTCTGTACAGAATTCTTACAGGACATAAATCCCTGGGTGCAGTGGCCACAAGGG
>VYZU01074785.1:5751-15797 GCA_013401355.1 Ceyx cyanopectus | reverse complement strand
AAAATGCTTGAGATTTTGATGTAGGGTTTTACAAACTATTCAGTTAATATCTAATTAAATTAATATTATATATGATATATATTATGCTCTATAATAAATAATAATTATTATTATTATGGTCTAGGTGATCCTGCTCTGGCAGGGGGGTTGGACTAGATGATCTTTTGAGGTCTCTTCCAGCATTTGACATTCTATGATTCTATGAATATATTAATATCATATCTAATGAACCCATTATTAATAAATCCCAGGAAGAAGTAACTCCATTTTGCCAACAGGTATAAAATTACAATTGTTTGCTTGAGGAGTTACAATACAGCCAAGTCCCCTAATTCCCAGCTGCCTATTTTTAAACAGCTACACTCTGCCCACAGGTAAGCCTAATTTTATTACAAATTTTTGAAGATGGCATGAATAATTTTATTACAATTATTTCTTAAGATAAGCATGTGGTTTTATGGCATTTGGTATTATTTACTGATGGAATGTAAATGTTGACATCAATAATTTCTACTGCTAAGAAAGGTCTCTTCCATGGAGACTTTTTTTTTAAAAGAGAAAAAAAAAAAAGATAGAATTGCTTTAGTTTATGATTTTCTACAAAGCAGAAAACAGTATTTTATTTTGTATCTCTACCTTTTGAGTATGTAGGGATCAAAGGGAAAGAAACTGTCCAGTGGGTTAGTGCATGTCTGCACCAGGTCACCCCCAGTGCCACTCCGAACAACTGGTATGAACTGCCTGTTGTTCCTCTCAATAATGGTGTAGCAGAACACCAACTGGTATTTCCTTTAAAAAGGCAATAAAGAAAAGATAAACATTTCCAACACACTAAAAACCAACAATTTGCAATGGTACTAAAATACAGGTATTGCTTAACAAACATCACTTCTGCTTCACACGTTCTAACTGATGCTAGGAGTTTCCAAGATCATCTCAAGGAGTCTATTATCTTCCTCTACACTTCTAAAAAGCTTCATTGCAAGCAGAACCATACTGGCTCCACCACAAAGCAATCAGTTTCACAGGATTTAAATGAAACAGAACCAGAAATAAACTTATCTCACCTAGAATATGGGCAATGTTACATGAGTTGTCTTAGGTAGTACTGAGCCTAACAAAGCCTGCATTCTAACTACCATACTGCTTTAAGCAGCACGTATCTGTACTGAAATAAATATCTGTGTCAACCCAAAACCAAAATGAGTAGGTACCTGGTAATGGCAGCAAACAAGTTGACCACAGAGGGTATACAGATCTTCAGGGGGTTTAGCTGGCACATGACGATGCGCTCAAAATTCAAACTCTGCAGATAGGCTAGACCTTGAAAATAAGAATTGACAAACAGGGGTTACATTTCACAGAAGCTGAACTGAATTTCTAAGTTTCCAGTCTGACCAGCCTGCACTCTGCACAACACCAAAGCAGCACCTCTCTCTTACAGCAGAGATCTAGCCTACAGCTCATTCAGCAGAAAAGCTACTCTACCTAACAGTAACCTGCCCCGGCCAAGGGATCCCTCTAAGGCAGACACTACACTTACACACCCACAGAGGCACAGAGACATCAAGACAGATTATCAAATGAAGCCCATACCAGCTTTATATAGCTGGAATTCAAACACAGTAAGTGAGGCCAGTATCAATGCTGGGTTATCAACACTGCTTTCAACAGCAGGGGAAAAAGCTGACTTAGCTTGGTAGCCCAATGGGTGCAGAAGCCATCTCATTTTATTTAGAGCACACCAACATAAACTTACCAGATACCTGACTGAACTGATCATTACAAAGCATATCAGCAGTAAAACTTGCAAATGAACCCTAGTACCACTCAAAACCAATACACTCACCTTTCCTCAAGTTTCCATCCAGAAGTTGCTTATGACGGAAAATAAGCGTATAGAACACTGCCTGACACGTGGAATAAAATGGCCCATGGAGAGCTACATCACAGTAAGCATTAGCCCCTGTATCCTGATTATCAATGTATTTATGCATCCAGTTCACCAGAAGATCCAGGCAGGCTTTTACTGTACTATAATGTAGCAGGGAGGAAAAAAAAAGTCAAAGTAGCACCTGAAATGGTGTAGAAAAGATGCTAAACAAGTATTCAGCTGTCTCAGTGGTTATAAAAACATCAAGAAAGTCTCACTGTAAATAAGGTGGTTCTGTTATGAGCTTTTTCTTTTATCTCAGCATAAAACGAATGAGTGTAACATCACTAAAAACCTCCCTCAGTGAAAGCACAAGGTGCCAGAGAGGAATCCATGAATTGTATATGAAATGCACAGTAAACAATTACAATCCTGGGCTACAGGTAGTACAGAGAGAGGTTTCCCATGTCCAACAAATAACTCCAATAAATGAAATTAAGTTCAGCATTGAAGTCACAGAGCTCACCCTGCGCAGCAAAAAAATACAGACTGTGTATGTACAGAAGACATTTTCACCTGTATCAAAATACTACAACATTTGACTTTTCTGTCCAAGTCTACATAAAATGCCTGAGATATGGTATTAAAAATATCCACCTTTGAACATAAGATATGCTGGGCATCCATGACCTTGTCTGAAGTCAATATAAACTACCTAAGCTTAGCATTTCATGGTAAGTGAAGCTGTGAAACAGCAAGTCATGAATCCCTTAAGTCTTTCATTTATATCCTGTAAATAGTTTTCTGGAAACTTCAAGCCAACCAAGACCAATGATTTAGGCTTACTGGCAAAGCAGTGGGCATAGAAGCCCAACACTGTGTGTGAATTCTGTACTTCAATCTCATCAATCATAAATTGTTTGGTTGTGCTCATGTATGAAAACAACTTACACAACTGGAATAAATTTAGCCCTTGCCAAAAAGCTGCCAATGTAACTCCCAGCAGTCTGCCTGATCACTGAAGGATTGTTTGGATCATGCAGTTTCTTCCATAGATGGTCTAAAAATGCCTCAGCCAACGCCTGGAAACAAGGTAAAGAGAAATCATGAGTTGTTATGCTGATTACATGAAGTAATGAATTTTAATGCTCAATTCCCGTAATTTCCATAACCAAACCATTAAAAACAAAACAATCTACCTATAAGTGTAGTAACTACTCCTCCACATGATGGAAAAGCATTCTTTTCTATGTTTTTTTTTTAATATACTTGTAAAAAGCAAACAGAGCCAGAAGTCTAGGAAAAAGTCAGGAACAGATACACAAGAAGTGTTCAAAAACAAGAGCACTGAGAAGGTAAAGATGAAGTGACTGTTCCCTGTCTCTTGTAACAGAAGAGCCAGGAACATCCACAGCAACAAACAGCAGGAAGACTCTTTTTGTAAAAAAAAAAAAAAAAAGTCAAATGAAGGATGCAGGAACACTACATTTAAAAACCAGTTTCCACTCACCAATTTAAAGCTACAGATGTAAAACATGAAATACTGTACATGACATGAAGCATGGGTTGGCAAAATGAGCTTGTCAAAAACAGAAACCAGATCCCGGTACAAATCCTTTGTGCTGTTGATATCAAGTTTGCCTACACAACAAAAAGAAAACAGGACAAAATGAGCCATTTCAATTTGGTTGGTTGGTTTGGTTGTTTCCTACCCTCATGCTGCAACAGTGGAATTTGTATCTTTCTAAACCAGTGAGACAACACTGTTCCTTTACATAGAAGACAACTTCTTTTTATCTGACATCTAAAAATATATTTATAGTAAGACCTTCCAGGACTTCAGCTCCACTGCTGAACATAAAACAGAACAAAACTTTATTTTTACATTTATATTCTCCAAAGCCACAGTTTGGATAGTTTCATATTTATATATTCAAAATGTTTCCAACTGAGGAATAAAACCTTTGAAGTAATAAATGCATATTTACATCCCCTGCCAAGAACATGCTGGATAGAGCCTGCTGATGGCAGAATTCTGCCACTAAGGGGTCAGGGCTCCACCTTGCAGCAGCAGAAAGGAACAACTCCTCAGTTTTTCTTAAATGGAATCTCCTTCTCTGGAGAGCTTCCAGCCCCTCCAGGCTGTTCCTGTGTGCCCTGTGCTGGATTAGATTCTAGTCTATGGGCCTGCTCTGGCAGGGGGGGCTGGACTCCATCTCCAGGGTCCCTTCCAACCCCTGACATCCTGTGAAATTTGGTCATAGTTCAGGGGTTCTTACCATCCACGTGGCAAACTTCTTTAATATAGGTGAACAGGATGGTCATCAAAATATCAAGGCGCTCTGCGAGCGGATGGGCCATTCTCTCACTCTCACAAGACACAACTTTGTCTCCTTTCCTTTCCTCAACTTCCTCCTGGTAGAGAAAATGTCAGTCATGCAGCTTTTATAGACACATCACAAAGGCAGCAATTACAGGAAAAAAATTGAAACTAAATTTGTTTCAGTGATAGGCTAAAGTTTTGCCTTTTTTTTTTTTTAATTAAAAAAAAAGCAGCATCTAGTTACACAGCTCAGTGTAGCAAATTTTTGTAAACTAAGCCAAGCATCACAAATTCTTTAATTTGCTTTATGTACTGCAGCTTGTTTTACATAATGAAATGGATTCACTACGTGTTCCCTGGGTATTGACATGACTGAAGTCAAGACCTGGAGAACACGTGTCAGTTGTTTAGTTTTCAAGAGCTGTGTGCAGTGCAGTAACACAAAGTATCATGTATTCCCACACTTAGTTCAACTTAAACAAAAACCCCCAAACTTTTAGAACAAGATAACAAACCATGTCAAAAAGTCCCTCCTCTGTAGATTTTTCCTCGCTGTCACAGTTATTAGCAGCTTCTTCAGCATCTTCAATATCTTGCTGGGGAGCACTAACCTACAGTTGCAAATACAAAATTAACTTTTCTAAGATCATGGCAATAATATAAAATCATTTGTTATTTTTTTATAGAAGACTTCAAGTCATGACTACACTAAATTTTTGTCCTTGAGCAAATAAACATTTAACAGGGAGTGGCACATACTTGATACACAAGCATGAACTTGAAACTGCCTGAAACTTTACCTCTGGAATACAAACTTTCTCCAAACTGTTAGATGCTGAGGTTCAACCAAAAAACCAACCAAACAAAAAAATCATTTACAATGCCACCCTCTCCTGTATTTAAGATTGCAAATCCTTTCATTTCAAAGGGATGATAAAATAGATCAACCACACAAGGAGAAGAACATTCTCCACACATTAGCACTGATCACCATGGAAGAGTTATTTTCATTCTGGCATGGAGATTCCATGCAGGGCATAGCAGCAAACATCATACAGTTACCCTCAGGTGTGGGAATATTTTAAGAACTGGGAATGCTGTGCAAATTTGGTTGGTTTTATACTCATGATCATGGGCACTACTGCACTTGGTTTTGGTTGAGCATTAACACTAAAGTATATTTAATCTCCTACTCTGAGTATTTAACACCAAGATTCCTTAAAAGATGACAAAGAACAAACTTACATCCAACTTTAATAGCTTTTCAATAATAAGCTCCAGGATCTGAAGCCTCAGAGGTGGAAGGTACACTGTAACTCGCAGCAAGTTATGAACATAACATTCCTGTAACACAAAATTAATTGTTATCTAGAATAATGTTCACAGTCTAATTTTCTTGTAAGGACTTTTAGAAAGCAAGTTTCTTAATTTGTCTAACAAGCCAAAAGTAGCTTTAAACAGACTGTAGTCAACCTATAATAAGTTAATATACAAGCCAAACATCAACTTTCAATCAATGTGTTATCATTAATTTCTTAATCTACTATTTCCATGCAATTTTTTTCCATGTCTAAACTTCCTCTAGTTAAAGTTCAAGTTAAAACAGGCAGCATATTCCTCACTACGTCTAGAACCAACTCTACTAGAACTGTTGAAAGTGAGACAGAATAAAGTTTTATTTTAGGTTATTATAATAAATTATATTAAATCTCAGAACCATTCTGATTATAATTTAAACAGGCTAACAGACAAGTTCTGGGAGTGTGCAAATGTCCATCCACACCTACTCACAAGTACAAAAGACAATGCTGCAACTTTCCTATAGAAAAACTGTCAAGTCAACAAAAAAAATTAGGTAAAGATAAGTACACTATAGTCTCTGAATATGCATTTTAACACAGCCTTTAATTAATGAACACATATGATTTTTCCACAGGCCATTTGACTCAGTACAGAGCTAATTTAATGAGAATATCTAAAATGGAAATATTTAATAACAATGCATGGACCATATTTTATTACACTTAATTTGAACCTTGCCCTGAAAACACAGTTATGGATTCCTTCACAACTTGCTCCTTACCAAGCTGCTGAACAAATAAATAACAATCTTCTCCTTAATACCTAGCAAGAGCTGTTATCCCCCTCATTTTACAAGTAAGGAATTGATGCCCAAAGTTATTTAGCATAAAAAAAAAACCAACACCAAAATAAAACAAAACAACAAAACAAAAACACAACAACAACAACCCTAGCAAGGTATACAAAGAACTTGGGAGGTTTTTCAGCCCCTGATGAATTTGAAACACAGCTGCAACTGAAGTTGGCTAGTGGAGCAGGGCCCTGCCTCTCTGTACTGAAGTGCCAGCATCTCAGGTTGGAACAAGCAAACTGAAAGATCACACAAGAGCTGTAACCAGTCAAAGGTTTCCAACTTGTTTTTCACCACATATGAGCACTGTGTCAAAGATATAATAAAATAACTTCACACCTACAGTACTGGCAACTTGAATTTCACCTACAAAGTTCACTGCTTTCTGCCTGCTTCTTAAATCCTCTGTTCTGAGAAATGCTTTTGAGTTTTGACAACACAAGAGACAGGTATCCTACCATCTCCTTACTACACAGCCCTGAGATTCATCAGCAAAGGTCCATCCTGTGCATTGATTAAGAAAGCAATCCTGTGGAAAAGACATGCAGTTATGTCACTAAAGACTAGCATCATGCTTATGCACCAGGGATGTGAGTATGCCAGGACAGCCTTATGCTAAACAGGCACCCCCATACCTTTTAAATGTATTTCTAAGTATATAAAACAAGCATCTTAAAACAATGCATGCAAAATTCTGTGTTCAATGCTACCAAATCAATGGCCACGCTACAGAGTGTATTTATACACAGAAACAGTGGGGAATGGATAAACAAAAATATTAACAGCTCTTACCAGAGTTCTTTCTGATTTATTAATGAAAGGAAAGTTTTCCACGAGGATCGTCATGAGAAATTGTGGTGTCCTACAATGAAAAAACAAACAAAAACAGGACTAAAAAAACCCAACCAAAGCAACAAAAGCAAACAAACACACCAAAACACACTTACTGCACAGTAACTTTATTTTAAGGTAAGCAAGTGGATAAAATTGTTTTGCCACGACCAGTAAGCAGCAAACCTGCACTGTGGTCTTGTTAGAAGCAACTTCAAATCTGTTGCTATGAATACATTTTTCCCTACTTCCCATTTTTTTCCCTACTTCCCAGGATTTTCAACTGCTGATGCCTACAGAAATATAATGATGGGATATAGCATTCTACCAGCTGGTGAATACTAACCTCATTTCATGATTTTTCCTAAGTATTATACTCTCAATTAAGGGAAATAAACATTTAAAAATGTCAGTTCATGAGCTTTAAATCTGCAAATAAAGGGCAAGCAAAACCAGAGGGTTACATACTTACGAAGGAACATATCTTGCAATAGTTTGCAGTGCTCTGTGGCAGGTGTTAAAGTTTTCAGGAAGGCCTGGAGAAAGAAAGAAGTGCTCTGATGGATTTGGTTACAGAAAAATAAATCAGGAACTAGTAAAACCAATTTGTACCAGCTAAATACTTTAAAGATTCTAAGGAAGCTGCATTTCATTTAGCTTGGTTTGTGTGTGTGTGTGGGGAGGGCTTCGCTTTGCTTTTTTAAGTTGAACTGTCTTACTACTAAAATAAGCAGAAAAAATAATGCAAATAAAATCCATGGCATTCTAATCAAAAAGGGAGCAACATGCACTCTATACTTCTTTACAGCAGCACATATAAGCCATCCTTCCTTTATACTCACTGTCATCATCATCATCAGAATCTGAAATATCCACATCATCTTCTCTGATGGTTACTCGAGCTAGCAAAAAAGGGAGACCATTAAACCAAAATTGTACCATCTTGTAGGTAACAACCAGACAAGTCCTCATCAGGACTAAGGCATCAAAATGATCCACAAGACATTCTAAAACAAGCAGAAACTCATCAAAAATGCTGTTTCATTCACAGAAACAGGAGGTTCTTGAGAACATCTGCCATGACCCTCAGTTAGCTTTTGTTTTCCAGTAGCAACAACACGATGCAGTCCATCCTTTCCAGGACATCTTCAGAAATGGGGTCCCTACCAGCCACTAGACTACATCTTCTAAAACCTAGCTAACAGAAACTATTACAATTCAGCTACTCAAATTAAGAAATTAACAGGAAAACAAACAACAAAACAATTCAGTAATTATTTGTACCACACGCTGTATTTATAGAGGATTTATCTAGGAAAGACATTTTAATAAGCAAAGAAAGTAGATAAAAATAACTTACAGGGGACAAACTGTGACACAATCATCTGGAGACAGGGTCTCAGGTGGACAGTTTGTGCTGACACCAGATTGCCAAGAAAACCCAGATACTCTTCCACTACCTCTTGGCTCCTTCTCAACCAGGGCAACTTCTGAAATTAAGTGAAGTCCAAGTGGTCAAGGAAAGATGTACCAAGTTACTCACCTTCCCATGTAACAAAAGGTATATTTACCAGCAAAATGCTGACCAGTTGTCCAAGTTCTTTGGTCAAATATGCAACAGAAGCTCGAAATTCATGCAGCCAGTTGATGATCTGGGCATCCTTAAAGCAGAAAAAAATAAGTATTCCAATAAACAGTATTATTTATATAAAATAACAAAACCCTAAGAAGTCAATGATTAAGATTTTGCATGTTAACATGCAAAGAACATCTTAAAGTTTGCATCTTCACCAAGGAAAGTTCTGCAATGCAAAAATAAATGTGTACCAACCTTTAAACCTGACTGGATGGCTTAAGTTACAGACTGAGCAAGGCATGCAAGCAAAGAAACGTCATCCAATCTTAACTTTTTTCTTTTTTGCTCTAGTTTAAGCAGAAAAGACATGCAATTCCTGAAATAAGAGATACCAAAGCAGCAGTAAATCTACCAGAAAATGTTACAGTGATTTTGCCTGTACAGTCCAAAAGGCCTGCTAAAGCCCATGTCCTCTTTAAAGAGAAAGGATGTCTGATTACAACACTCCAACAGCTGAGCTTCAAACCATCAGACCCCTTACCACTAAAACTCTTACCTTTATATCTGGATCTGACAGCTGATGCTTTAACAACTCAAAATCCGTGGTCTCACCCTAGCAGGGGAAAGAAAAATAAATACCATTCATATTTTTTTTCCAGAAAAAAAAAAAAAGCCAACCAAATGTTATCAAATTATCTGAAGCTGATATTGTTAAACAAGTGACAGTCAGCAGCTCAGCAAGTGAGAGAGCTCAGGGGTGTCTCCAGCAGCAGCGCCGTCCCTGCAGAGAGCTGGCCCGTCCGCAGCGGTGGCTCTGAGGCGAGGCAGGCGCTGCGCTCAGCGGGGCGGCACTCGCGGTGACTCACAGGAGAAAGCTTTTCACTCGCTCAGCACCAGCGACCAGCGCAAGCCCACAGCGCTCGGCCGCCCGCGGGTTTTGTTCCCGAGCCTTCTTCCCACGCGGTGCTGTGCCGGACGAAAGCAGCCTTCGGTCCGAACCGCACCTCGGGACCTAGAGCCCCGCAGACATCACGGGGAACAGTGCGCGGCGCCGCACTCACCTTTTCGTACTTCAGCAGGATATCCGTCAGCGTCCCCCCGAACCGCACCGTCTTCCTGGGCGGGGAGCTGATGAACTCGTCCTCTCCCAGCATGGCCACGACCCCGCGCCTGGGGGAAGGCAAAACCTCGTCAGCATCCCCGGGGCTCGGCTCACTTCGCCGTCCCGGAGCCCGGGCCGCCCGCCAATCTCTCCGCGGACGGGCAGGAGTCGCTCCGTGCCCGTGCCCGT
>VYZU01074783.1:78104-163298 GCA_013401355.1 Ceyx cyanopectus | reverse complement strand
TCTACCATGCCCTCGAACCTCCAATGAACCTCGAACCTCCTCGAACTCCACAGAATAAATTCTCAGCTCTTGTTACAGCACAAAGGGGACTATGGAGGCCCCCGAGGGCCTAGGTGAGGCCTTAAGCACTAATTAATTCAGTTACTGTTCCACAAAACATATTATTGTATTGTTTTAGCCAAATTTCCAGTAGGTTTAATTTTGCCACAAAAATGGGTCAAGGAATCTAAACTGTCTGTGTAAACCATCGAGAAAGTTGCACTTAGCAGTTTTAATTGATTTAAATAATGCAGATTTGGGCATGGCTGGGTGTGGAGCATGAATGTGGTAATAGCTGCTCTAGAAATACTTCTTCAGTGTTTAATATGACCCTGCTAACAGTTCAGCTTTAAACACTGGGGAGTGAGCTGCTCCCACTGATAGAGCTGAGAATAGCTGACTGGCTTTCACACAAAGATATTTCACCAGCAATTTTAGCTCTAGACTTTCAAATGGGGAAAGACATGTATGCAGGTTGTGAGGATGGCTGTGAAAACCGGGGCTGTGTTTTAAATGAGATTAAGAATTTTGCTTGCATATGTAAAACAAATGTACTAAAAAAGTAAACTCGCTGCCACCAAAACTGAAAACAAGGCACTTTGGAAAATATATGCTGATATATAACTGGCTAGAATTTCCTTCATTTTGCAAAGCCACGAGCCACATGCATCAGCTCACCACAAAGTCATTAGGTCTTTTTAAACTCAGATGAAAAACATTAACAAATACCACAAAAGGCTTTAGTATGGCCCCTTTGTTCATTCACATATGGCAGTTTATAACTCCTGCACCACTTGGGTCGTGTGTTTGTTTAAGCTGCCTCCATCAGGCCAGCCCTGAAAGAACAAAAGACATCTTGAGCGATCCTAAGCAGGAAATGGGCTAATCTAAACATGGTTTGTGACACTATAAGTAGAATAGAAAGGGGAGGGATTGATTAGTCATTAATGTCCAATTGACTCCATATGGATGTTGCAATAATAAGGCCTTTTTCAGTGCAGTAGCGGAGTTATTGAATTAGAGGTTTATGTTTCCTTAGAGCTGACCTTGGGGAATTCCCTTTTGGTTCTTCTCGTTGATGTTTTAAAGAGAATGGAGTCTCTTTCCAGGAGAAATAGAAGGCCTGTCATAGCTGAGTGTTGCAGGGGTGTAGCTAACCTGTGCTACAGTATATTCCCACCTTTCAGCATTTACTTAGCACATTTCAGAAGCCTTGCAGGTGAAATATTTCAGAGCTCATTTAAATATTCCAGTATTTCATGAATGACTCATGTCTTTCTGGTTTTGTTTTCCCTTTTCATTCACTGACACACAGCATATAAGAAATGTTTGGCCCTCAAATCCCAGTGGAATAGTATTTGTTTAGCTTTTGGAATGAAAGCAGCTTGACAAACAGACATTCCCAGCAGAAAATTTGTGCCACTGTGTGACTACAGGCATCCCTGTCCTGGAGCTAGTTTCCAAGTGGGTGTTAGTTTTGCCTAGTGCTGACAAGATGTGCCAGTAATGACAGTAGTTCATGAGATACCCGTTTATTTTGCCTCTCTTGCTGGTAAGAAAGAATGAGAAAGTCTTGTGTGGGTGAGGATGAAGAAGCAAGAGGCAGGCAAGGGGCAAAGCAGATAGAAGTTACAATGCCACTGCTATGAGCACTTAAATTACAGTGAAGCAGTAATATTTGTACCTTTCCAAAACTGAACTTTGAACTTATTAACTCCAAATAAATAAATACTTTCCAGATTTGCATTCTCTATTTTCTGTTTATCTGAAATATTGCAGTACTATTCATAAAGCTGCATTTGTGTGTCCACAGGTGAAGAGGGCAGGGGACAGCCAAGCTGGTGTTTCATGTCCCCTGTTTCTGTGGCATTGCCATGGTTAGGAGTGATTCCTGTTTGCATGTTCATTAGGCTCTGGTCTCTGCAGTGCAAGCAGGGAACCTGTGTTAGAGTAGCCCAAAATTCATTATCCAGGGTGAGCTAAAGGAAACATCACTTCAAACATGATCAATGGTCAAAGTGTGAAAAGTAATTAAGGAATAACAGAGTGTCTGATAAAAATTCTTTCTCATTCCTGTCACTTCTTTTATCTTTCTTTCCTGATCTTTTCCTTACTTCCCCCCCCCCTCCTTTCTATCAGGTTTATTATTGTTTGCATTCTGCTAACATGCAGAGGCCCAGTCTGAGGGTTTTTTGTGGTAGATGATGTTTAAAATAGAAGTTAAAGCCACATCTTGTTGAAGACAATAGGTTTACCTGATTGAATTACTTTAATGAAGCTGTAACATTGTTCTATTCATTCTGTGGTGTTCTCTGACCCAGTGCCATCCCTAGAGTCTAAGACTTGGTTTCTAACATAACTTTTCTCTGAAAGGTGATCATTTATGATGAGTTTTCCCCTTTTTATTTTTTTTTTTAATTATTTAATCTAAATGATATCTATATTAGAAAACTGGCCTGTAATCTTGGTACCAGTAAAGGTACCCTTTGCTTGCAAGGTCAGGCCAAAATTGTGTTAGAAAGAGCTAAAGACAAATTCCTTAGCCATAGTGAATAAGTATCTTTGGAAAGTAAAAGATGGAAAATAACTGTATGGATTCAAACGTGTCCTTTGCTGTCAGTAGAGTAGCTGAATAACAAATGACAGCTTTGCATCAATAATAATTTCTATTTTTTAATTTGTCACCAATTTCCCAGTCGCCCACATCCTAGTTACAAATTTGATAGTTGAAAGGATGGAACAACCATTACAGGATAGATCTTTTTTTTCCAAATTCTTGTCATTTATCTCAATAAATGCTTCAATGTTGACTTGATGTCTTTGTAACTTATAATAGTTTGACAAGAAATACATCCTCTCAAAAGATGGCATGTTTGATATCCATGTTCCAAGCCTTCTGACAACAGTGGTCACAGCCCCTGAACTGCTCCTGTGTGCAGGGCACTTGTAAAACTACTTTCTGTAATAAAACCTGACTGTAGCTGCAGGCTCCTGCAAATGCTGAACACCTGTAGCATGGCACTTAGAACAGTAGTAAAAGAGTTTTGCACAAACTCTTTGCCACAAACCTGCCTTTTTTTTTATGTGCATGCATGTTAGTATCCAAACTGCCAGACTGGTGTCAGCTGTAGAGTGATGGCACTGGGAGCACCATCAATTCCCAGGGTGATCCCAAGGAGGAGACACTGTGCTGTGGTCTCAGGGTAATGTATGTCTTCATCTGGCCGAGTAGTCAGCATATTGCCCTGGCTTGATGGATATAGTCAGCCTGAAACTACACTACATTTCACTGCACAATAAACATGGCTGTCAACACCATATAAAGCAAAATCCATTTATCCTCTATGGCTAGTGCGTTTTAAATGAAATTAATGTACTGTGGACATGGTGGCAAAAAAGGTAGTGTATTAGTTATGCATCCTCTATTTTAGGACTTTTTTCATGTAAATGTATTTTCTATCTTGAATTCTTTAAATGCTATACCTCACATCTAGTGTTTTTACACTAAATTAAGAAACTTAGTTGTTGAACAATTAAAACCTTGTTGGTCAGTCACTCAAATCAGTACATCTGCAGTGTTTTACTTAGTGTAAAAAACTAATATATTATTTGACAGATAAATCCATGTGAGAAGCTGTAATAGTTTACAAAAAGGAGGCCTATTACTGTGCTAATTTGTTGTCAAGTACCTCCCTTTTTCAAGATACTGTATTATATGAACAGCCTGATGAAGTCTAAGGCTAAATGTGTCACTCTCCCACTGTGAAGACTTTTTGCCTGTCTTTTACAGCTCAGGTAGAACCCTAAAAGCATTGGGCCAGCTTTTCTGGCAACAGCAGGCCTTAGCTGGGCTTGGTTTGCTCTTTCTCCTGTCTTCACTAGCTCTACACCTCACACTCAGCTCCGTGAACTCCCCGTGTGGGAAACAGGGCTGGCACACCCCACAGCTAAGGTTGGCATTCAAGCTGAACTGGTGTGGGTCACAACAGGACACTGGGATGACCTGCAGCAGGCAGGGAGAAGCTGGAGTGCTTGGCTCCTGTTCTGGAAGCTCCACGATGCACTGTGTGTCCTGTCAAAGCAGTTTGATGACACAGATCGGATTGAAGGCTCCAACACACACCTAAAACTCAACCAAAGCAATGTGATTTCAAGTGTTCAGCTCCAAATATAATCGGGTCCATAGAGCTAGCAGCATGTACCTGGTGCACTATATAGCTGATTTTAGGAAATGTTTGGCACGTGCTTCACTTCTCAAGCAGCAAAGTCATTGTAAAGCCCTTGTGTGAACAGGCCTACATCAGGCTGGATTCTCAGGTGGAACTGTGATGTGACTGTTGCTGAGCACTCACATGGATGACATGTTAAAGTCCCAAATGCAAAACTTTTCAATCTCCACTCCTTACCTGGAGAAATACCAGTACAATCTGCTGCCTCACTCAGATGTTGATGTCTTTGGCTGTGTGAGCCTGATCAGTTACCCTGAAATCACTGGCAATCCTTTTGCTCCGTGTGTTTCTCTCTTAGAACTGGTGCCAAAAAGAGAGAGAAAAGAGGCGGAGGCTAAAACAGAGCACTGAAAGCCCTCGTATAATCCACATAATAATGTTTTGCATCCATCTTGTTTCTTCCTGCGCTGACGTTACAGGCAGTAAAGCAGTGAATGGCTCTGCAGCTAAACTACAGCAGTATTATTGTTGGCCAACAGGAGGCGCCACCGTGGCTGAAGCGCGGGTGTACCGGGATTCGCGGGGCCGCGCCAGCAGCGAGCCGCACATCAAGCGGCCGATGAACGCCTTCATGGTCTGGGCCAAGGATGAGCGCCGGAAAATCCTCCAGGCCTTCCCCGACATGCACAACTCCAACATTAGCAAAATCCTAGGTAAGTGCAAGGCGACTGGAGCGGCCGAAGGGAAGGCGAGGGGAGCCGGGGAGGCTCTGGTGGTTGGCAGGGGTTAGTTATTCTTGGAGCTGGGGGAAGATGAGGTTATTTGTATTGGTGGCACAGGCTAGTTAGTTTCTCCTTGGATATGCAACTTCTCTAATTTTAGGATATATTTTGTTTGGGAGATGTTCACTGACATTGGAATTACTGAAACACAAATGAAGACTCACGGGTTGTTTTCATTCTCATTCCCTTCCTGCTCCTTTCTGCCCCTTCCCTGATGCTTGCTGATTTTCACCAGCAGTCACAACATGCACAGAGGACTCAGCAGCCTTCAAAAGGAATCACAGAATCCTTTGGTTGGAAGAGACCTTTAAGATCATCGAGTCCAACCGTTCACCCTGCACTGCCAGGGTCCCTAAACCATGTCCCCCAGCACCACATCCACAGGGTGTTTAAACACCTCCAGGGATGGGGACTCCACCACCTCCCTGGGCAGCCTATTCCAATGCCCAACCACCCTCAAATGCCTTACCAACCTCAGGAAAGTGCTGTGAAATCTGGTGCAAGAGTCTATGCTGGTAAAAGGTCTAATGGCCAGATCCCATTAGAAATCACTTGAATGCAAAATGGTACTTGCTGGACTAAATACTGGGGAGAAATTAACAGAGAATAAAATCAAGGGTTTATGTCAGACAGGGCAGTGTCAAAGAGAGGAGCCTGGCACAGTGATGCCCATGCACATCTTGCATGCAAATGCTGCTCGATTCAAAATGTCACTATGTTAAAAAAGCTGAGGAAGCATTAGGATAATACAATTAAAATCTTGCTTGGTTAAAAGACACCACAGTCAACATATGATTTGTATAAATCGGGATGATCGGGGAATATACCATGGATTATGTTTTGCCACTATACAAATAAATTGGCTTATTTTTGATAAATTTGTATTTGCTTTTTCAGACCCCTCCAGAGAATTAGAAACATACGTGAGAATGAGTGGTGAAATGTTAAAACCTATATTTGCTTTCTGAGTCTTTGAAGTGACAGACAGATTCCAAATGTAACTCGTAATAAATAAAAGTAAAAATCAAGTTTCCTCTGTAATCAATTTATGGTAAACTTTGAGTTCAAATACATTCTTACTGAAGTTGGTTGCATGTTAGTTCAATCGGAGGCAAGAATACACAGAAATAAATGTTACTTTGTCCTAAAAGCTTCCAAAATCTTACTTAGTAGTTCTCATATTTTTGTCTACCATATAAGTAAGTTACATGAATAGCCTTTCAGTTTTGTATAAAACCTGCACTGTTTCAGTGTTGGCAACTGTAGGGAATCTATATTATTTGTGTGCATTTTGTGAAAAAACTATTAGGAGCATAGTAACTGTATTCATTAAAATGTAAACTTCCAGCATAAATATTTCAGAAGTGCCAGCAATTGAGTTTTTGTTAACCATGGAATTAACCTGTCAGTATCTACTCGGCCACAAATAAGCCTATGTCCATATAATATCTGTGCAACTTTTCCAGGACAATGAGAAAAGAGACTGAAATATTAGAACTGACACAGAGTATTCCTGGCTACGGATAATATTTACACAACTTTTCCATTTGTTGATGTATGAGAAATGTTGGTAAAAGAATAGCTTCCACCCACGTTTACCACAGCTGTAATCATTTTATTCATCCAAAAGACACCAAAAAGCTACTTTTCTGCATTTCTTATCCCCTGGAAAAAGAAATCCCTTCTCTTTTCAAGTGTTTAGATAGCTTCTTATAAACAATACAAGAGATCTGAATACTTTTTCCTCTTCCTGTGTACGCTGTGTTAATATTTTTACTTTTTATTGGTGCAGATTTCAATGAGTGTTTACAGTACCTGAAGTGATGTATGTAATTACAATGTGATTTCTGTTCTTCTATTTTTTTTAAATATATGCTTGTTAAATGTTCTCAGTGCACTTCTCTACAATAATTACATCTGGCCAGAAGATAATATGCATAATAGGATTTTAAATATGGTAAAGTGACAATATTATGCCAAGCTTGTCTCAGAAGATTAGGACATTTAAGACACCGAGACAACAAGGGATTTTTCATAATGTTGTTGAATCTATAAGGTTTTAATTTTATTTTTCTGCTACATAGCAAAATATTAGTATCTCTTAGTAGGAGTATATAAAACGGATCCTTATAAAGCTGTTAAAGAAGCATGTATCTGTAGGCAATATGTTAAGCTTTTAACAGCAGAAGTATGGTTATAGACATGACTTAACCATAATAGTCTGTGTGGTATTACAGAAGGACAGAATTATTCACAGATGAATGCTCATTTTGTCAAAATTCAATAGTCAGCTTTGCAGTAGGAGCCTGAGATTTGCAGAAGTAGCTATTGACTGCAAGTGCACCCTTTTAATAGGGATTTACCTATGTTTGATCTGCCACAATCACAGAATCACAATGTCAGGGTTGGAAGGGAGCTGGAAGATCATCTAGTCCAACCCCCCTGCCAGAGCAGGGGCACCCAGACCAAGTCACCCAGGAACAGATCCAGGTGGGTCTGGAATGTCTCCAGAGCAGGAGACTCCACAACCTCCCTGGGCAGCCCCTTCCAGAGCTCTGAAAATCAAGGTTCTTTTAAGGTGTCTTGGGTCCCACATCCCCTTCTATGTTCTGGCTGCTGTCAGTTCTCATCAGTTGAACAAACATCTTGAAAAAGCATTTATTAACGTGAGGAGGCGGTGGCAACGTGTGCAGAGCTACTCCTGCTGCACCCCAGTCCTCACAGGCCGCTTGTGTTCACAGGGTCTCGCTGGAAGTCCATGTCAAACCAGGAGAAACAACCTTACTACGAAGAGCAGGCCCGGCTAAGCAAGATCCACCTAGAGAAGTACCCCAACTACAAGTACAAGCCGCGGCCTAAGCGCACCTGCATCGTGGACGGCAAGAAGCTGCGCATCGGCGAGTACAAGCAGCTGATGCGCTCCCGGCGGCAGGAGATGCGGCAGTTCTTCACCGTGGGGTGAGTGCTGCTCTCAGAGACACAGCCTGCTGCTTCAGAACCGCTCCCCGCTCTACTGCCTCACCGCTGAGTTCAGGAGGTGGGGGCTGGAAGCGGTTTAACAGTGTTAAATCGTCAGACCGCAGAATGACAGCAGGGCAGGGGCTGGGATTCCCTGACCCTTCCGGCCCCTGCCCTGCTGGGATTCCGTGTGGCTCTGTGGTCTAGTCCAACCCCCTGCCAGAGCAGGGTCACCCAGAGCAGATCCCACAGGAATAGATCCAGGTGGGTTTGGAATGTCTCCAGAGAGGGAGACTCCACAACCCCCCTGGGCAGCCTGTTCCAGTGTCTGTTACCCTCACACACCCTTCATGAAGCTTCCTGTGCCTCAGCTTCCACCCATTGCCCCTTGTCCTGGAATGGGGCATCACTGTGCAGAGCCTGGCTCCATCCTCCCTACACTCACCCTTAACATATTGATAGACACTGCTGAGCTCCCCCCTCAGTCTCCTCCAGGCTAAAGAGCCCCAGCTCTCTCAGCCTCTCCTCAGCAGGTAGATGCGACACTCCCTTCAGCATCCTCATGGCTCTGGGATATTTCATGCAATATCAAGTTTGCCACTGAGTGCTGATTATGAAACTGATTGTGGAATTCTTTAAGTCAGAAGGAGTTGTTTCCCACTAGCCTGAAAAGTTTGAATCGTGTCTTTTGCGAGGTCTCAGGAAGCTAATCCATTTGTGTTAGTAACAACTCCCTGATCAGTTCCTAAATTAAGACAAGAACAGAGAGGAAAACACAAAAGATTATTTCCTGGTAGAATAAGAATTCAGGAGAGGGGAAAAGATGGAAGTAAAAGCAGTTACACCAGGAACACACAAATGAATGATTTCATAGCATGAGCCTATTAGGAATTTTGTTATACACAGAACTGTGGAAAAAAATATATTTTTAAAATAAATCTTTTAGGATGAGTCTTTCAAGTAATGTATAGACAGACTGAGTAGATTTACAACTCGGAATATATGCCTCAAAAAGATCCCAGCACAGTGTGATTTTTAACAGTATTTCCTCTAGACTTCAGCAGGGAAAGCAGCACTTGAAAGATCTAAAGATAACAGAAGTCCAGTGAAACAACTGCACCATAACTGATTTCTCTCTCCTGGTTTTTTGTTGCTTTGTTTGGGGTTTTTTTTATGAATTTATCTGTGATGCTCAGTGCTCTAACACAATGTTTCTGGTGGTTTACAAAGCGTCTCAAAGCTATCTCCAGTGCCAGCCTTTCCAAATTCACAATGTTCTGCTTATTTCTTGAATCACAATAGTCTCCCTTTGTTGGGTACTTCACTGCCAGATAATTGACCTTGACGTCGATTATGTGCCCTCATTTTTGGCTTGGGATGCAGAACTCCTGTTGCAGTCAATTATTTTGTGGTACAGCCTGCAACAATGTGGGCTCTTTCTTCAGTCAGTAAATAGAAGTGGTTTTGATATCTTGAAATAGCCTTCCAGTCTATAGTTCTGACATTGTTTTTTATTCTGCACTCTAAGGGAAATTGTTTACTAATAGGCTTCCATCAAAATTGTACCCTGAACTCTAAACAGAAATCTGGATTTATACAACAAATCACAAATTATATTCAGATTGAGGGAATGAAACTCTAGCTTATGTCATCCAAAGCAGATTGACAGACCAAGTCACATCTAGAAAGGCACACAAAATGCCAGGACAGCACTCTGAACCATTTCAGAATTGTTTGCTAACTCCAAACAGTATTAAGCATTTTACACTTTGGAAATGGTGGCTAAATATAGAGGTCAGTATGGAGATGGGTGTTAGAAACTTCTAAACCTACTTAAAAACTGATCTTGGGATTTTTATTTTATTTTTAAATATAACGAAAACCATTCAAAGTTAAACTGCTGGTGCAAACTAAATGTGACACTTTCCTCAGTGTATCAAACAGTATGATCACAAATTGCAGAATAGCATCATTTTCCTGAAAGAATTGGTTCTAATTCATATTTATGTTAAGTCCACTTCACCCTACCCCTGTGCGTTTATATAACAATGTGGGGACTGCACCAGAAGGAATTACCTTTAGTTTACTGAGTAATTAAAAGCAATATTTCATGCAAATCAAATAATAATTAAATGAAACACAGTAATTGAGCCCATCAACTACTTAAATTTACTCTACCTTGTGTTTAAGGTAAATATGATGTTAAACATCAGCTGGCACAGTTTTCCCAACTGATCTCATACATTTTCCACTGGTTTGATGGGACAAGCAGCATAGGCTGTCCTTCAGAACTGCAGACATGAGAGATGAGGTGCAGTGTCCTTTTCAGAATGAAGCAGGAGACAAGCATGTTTTTTTATTTACAAAAATAATTCATGTTTAATGCAGAGTATATTTTAAAATTTCTGGGTTTAATCTAGTGGAAGCACAACCTGAAGGCAGCTATGGATTTCAGAGAATGGTTATTTTTAATAATAAAATTGTTAATGGGAAGTCATGGATGATAACTTCAGCATAAGTTAATCCCTGAGCAGACTTCAAGTGATTTACTATTTCTCTTCTACAGTGCTTTTTTTGAAATGCATAAATAAATGGGAAGTAGCAGATGAACCACATAGAAACCATACATTCAGACAGTTTCAGTTACAGGTCTGCCTTTTGTTGCCTTGTCTTACACAAATAATGAAATTTTCAGTCATTTTTACAGTCTAACACACTCAGTACATGGTATATATATTTAGCTGCAAAATGATGCAAGCAGTAAGTTTTTTGTGTGAGTGCTACCAGTGTAAGAAGTTTAGAACAAAGCTTTTATAGTGTTTATAACTCCTGCACACACAGTATGAACGTTGCTAGACTATGGTTTGCAATAAGGCTGTAATATTATACTCCTGTAGCTTCAACTCAAAGTGAGTACACAATGGGTGCTTTTGTGAGATTTACTGTTATGCTGTTCCTTCTGGGAATGCACATTTCAGGGGTGTGGAGCATACAACCATTTGCCTTCATGCAATCGATTTTGCTCCAGTCCTTTCCAGAGCTGTCAGAAAATGGTTGGGAAGGGATTGGAAAACAATGGTAATTTGCCAATTTAAATGTTTAGCTGGTTTTGCAAAAGGCAAAAGTGGAATGTTCTCCAGGAAAATCCCAAGAACATGAATGCCCCAGACTTGTATGCACGTCAGTTGATCTCAGAATGTTCATGTTGCCTCCTTTTGCCTTTGGCCCCAGAGCAGACAGTGCTGATAGCAAAGCTGGCAGAGAGACTGGCAAGTAACTGGCCACTTCAGGAATTCTCTGGGGAGAGGAGATGGTGGAGACAGGAGTGGTTTGAATCCAGGGGACATAGCCATGTGTCCCTGTTCCTCACACAGCTGAAGAGCCAGGAAGGTTGATGCTGGGTTCTGGAAATCTTCACCAGGCAGAAAACATCTGCAACTGAGCTGCATTGTAACCTGTAGCTTTCAGGAAAGTCTGGTGCTATCTTATCACTTCAAGGTCCTAGGATAAGCAAAACTCTAGCTAGATACAAGGATTAAACATGTGACATTTAATGTTGTGACATTAACATGAGTGCTTTTAAAGAATTACAAATAAAAGAAAACTTAATGGCCAGAGTGGCAGGTTAAACTCCAACTCTCCCATTCAGGGACAGTGGTTAGAATTGAAATAAGTGCTCTGATTTCTTCCCCCTTCCCCATCCTATAAAACTTTATTACTTAGAAAATGATAACACTAATCTCCAGTTACATGTGCCATTAATATTGTTGTGGTATCTTAATGTATCTTAATCTTTCTGTGATGTAATGCAGCAACCTGAGCAGAATTCACCTAAAAAAAATCACTAATGTGACAGCTCTAAATAATAACAGGGCTCAAGTGTGAGTTAGATATTCACTTACAACATAGTGTTGTCTATAACATGAGAGCAGCTTGCACTCAGTTATTCTTTGGGTAGATTAGACAGCTCTTATTAGAAGAGTTGTAAAAACTGCTTTTCTCAAAAAATCATTTGGCTGTAACACTGGTGTTCTTTGATGAATGACTCAGGATGCTTTGTTTTCTGTTGGGTTTGGTTTTCTTTTGTTTTCATGCTAAGAAATAGCAGGGAGACTAGAACCAGCACTTGTTAGCTGAGCAGATAAAAGAGAATGAAGTGTGTAAGGCCTGCTGACAACTGTGTAGAATTTTGCTGTGACCATGTGTGGGTTCCTTTTTCCTTTGCTGTGTGGAAACAGTCATTAATGAGAGCATTTGCTGTGTCTGAAAGGTCTGGGGGAGATATGTGTGGGTTTTTAGCAGTCATAGCTTATACTCCCAACAGCATTCAATGCTAGAAATGTTCCCATGTGAGGTAGGTGTTCAATTTTCTGGATACACTATTGAATGATGTTTGCCGAAAATCACTGGCAGGCAAATACACTGACTGAAAATTGTTTTCACAGAACATTTATCAGACCATTTAAAAAGTGAAAATTTAGTGAAAAATCCCTAGCTGTTTGTAAATCATCTGCAAATCATCATTTGCAAACAGGAGCATAATGACTGTGCCAAATGAATTACTGTGATGTTTTTGCTCGCTGCTGGCCAGGTGTACCACACTTAGCCAGCAGCTGTTGGAATTCCTTCAGCAGTGCAGAGGTGCTCAGAGCTGGGCAGCACAAGCCATGACATCCTACCTGCTCTTTTCATCCTATCTCACACAGTGTTCATTGTTTAACTGTCTCTACTGGGTCACAAACATCAAGGACTTTGCTTTCCCAGTAAGTGATATTTGTCAAAATTAGGGTTTGATCAATGAACAGTAGACTCGACATGCAGGGGCTTGTAAAAAAGCTTTAGATTATTTTCTGTATTGATTTAGCCAATGATTAAGGATTTGTGAGACTGGTTTATGGAATATCCTTTTGAATTTTAGCACAGAATGACACAATGGTCAAGAAGTTATGGATTCATTAGACCCTTCAAACACATCTCACTTTGCTTCCCCTGAAAAAATTATATAGTAATTCTCTAATATTTGGTCAATATTGCTTTAAAGAAGGATTGGAACACATGAAAAGATATCATTATTTAAATAGATCATGCAAATAGGCATGTATGTTCAATAACTAGTCAATACTAAACCAGCTTCTTTCAGGAAATTGAGGAATTTCTGGTCCTGGAGGATATTCATTCAGTGTTACATCTAAAGTACAATGGGGATTCTCTTCCTTCAGACAAGCTATAGCCCTTCATTTTCCCTTAGCTTTACTAAAGGTAATGATGCAGAAATAATATGAGAATAGTTGTATGAGTATTTTAATGTACAAAGAATGTTATTAGTTAATTAACCCAAATGTAAGAAGTAGATTTAATGAATTAGTAGCCAATAAGGGCTTGACTGTGGGATGGGTTCAGTAACCTGACCTTTATTCAGCAAAGCATTAGAATATCCATACATCCCTGTAGAAGAGACATGGCATCCCTCAGTCAGACCCTGACCATGCTCACAGCAGAGCTGGTGTGGAGCTTCTTGAGTGGCATTTACAGAAGGCTGGTTTATTTCAAGTGGGGTATTGCTCCAATATGCACATGTGAAAAGAAGCACATTCCAGAGCACAGAGTTAGGTATGAGAAGGTAAGATGTGTCAAAAGCAGAGGTAGTGCACCCTGAAATGAGTCTTCCCTTGTGTTTGCATTGCCAAAATGAGATCTGACATTGAGGCCTCGGGAGGAAGTCTTCATTTCTGTAGACTGTCCATTACCAGGGAAAAAAGAACATTTGTTCTTTTTTTTTTTTTAAGTACTTTGCTTCAAAAACTCAGAGTTACACATTATATCCTGGAGAAAAAAAAAAAAAAAAGGCATTCTGATTGTGGGTTTAAATAAAAATTAAAAGCCAGCAATGAAATACCAGAAGTATTTCTAAGTGATGCAGGAGTCTAGCTAGCACCTAATAGTAAATTCCAGCCTTACAGTCAGACAATGCACTTGGGCACCTCTGCCAGTTGAGATGCTCACAGGCAATCTGAGGTCCCCTCACTCCCAGAAGCTCTTGTCAGGAGTGTGGAGGATCTGGAGTTCGGGTGGATGATGCCAACAGTAGCAGTTGGGCACCAAACACTCTGTCTGAGTGCAAGTTCTCAGTGTGCTTCAAATAACCAGGATCTAGATGAAAGAACCGATGCCTGGTGGCTACTCACAGCACTGGGGGAGTAGAGATGCAGCCCTAGTGTGTGTTTGGGACCGGAGTGTGGACCCCAGAGGAGGGCACACAGCCTTCCCAGGAAACCCCCCCAGCCTCTGCACTGCCAGAGGAGTCAGGGAATCACCCTCCCTCTGTTTCCCTTCCAGACAACAGCCTCAAATTCCAATCACCACGGGAACGGGGGTTGTCTATCCCGGTGCTATTACCATGGCAACCACCACGCCGTCACCTCAGATGACCTCCGACTGCTCCAGCACCTCGGCCAGCCCGGAGCCCAGCATCCCTGTCATCCAGAGCACCTACGGCATGAAGGCGGACGGCGGCAGCCTGGCCGGCACCGACATGATCAACGGCGAAGACGAAATGGAGATGTACGAGGACTATGAGGATGAGCCCAAATCAGACTATAGCAGTGAAAACGAAGCCCATGAGGCAGTCAGTGCCAACTGAGGAGTGTTCACAGAATTAAAGTACTCAGACTTGTGGGGTTTTTTTGGGTTTTTTTGAACAAAAGTTGTTAAAGAGCCTGCATGCATGTGTGGCTCCTACAGTTACATCAGCAGAATGGTCTTAAATGTTTCTTAATGTGTGAGACAGATTGTTTCCCTAATTTTTCATGAACTTGGGGTTTTTTTTTGTTTTATTTTGTTTTTTAATTTAGAGGAAGACATATATTAAAATATCAGACATCAGGACTTGAAAACTTATATGAATCAATAGCTGTCTTACAAGTCTTACCTTTTGTCTTTTTCCGTTTGGATGCTGATAAAGGTTTAAGTTACTGTTTTAGATGGGGGTTCTACATTCTCACTCAGGTATGCTGTGCCAGCCTACAGGTTGTGAATGTGTTTTTATTCTGGATTATTTTAGAAAACAAAAAAAACCTGCAGATTTCATATTGTGAAACAGAACAAGTCCACAAGTGTGCACATCTGTGCATCATAGCTCGTCTTTAACTAATAGTCTCTGAATTCCATTTTTTTTCCATATGTATAGCTGAATTTCTGATGTGCCAAACTTTTCATAACTTTTGAATCTTAACATTAAAAAAAAAAAAAAGTCTTAAAGGAGACACTGTAAAGTCTTAGACAATCCTTTGGCATCTTAAAAAAATATATATATAAAACCTAATTTTTTTTCCAGAATATGGGAAAGTACTCAGGAATCTGGAGACAGGATATTCTTAAGTTAGTGAACATGGTTGCCATAGTGCATGTGCCCAATTGCTTTTGCCTCTTGATGTGCCATTAGTGTGAAATTTGAAGTAAGCACAAAAGAGCGATCACCAGCTATAGACGGGCCTGTCTTAGCAGTGTGAGGCCACCTCTGATGACATTCTCTACCCCTTTGCTTTTCACCCTTGCATTCAGTCTTAACACATTTTCTCTTAAATAATTTATTCATTCCAGAATGTCAAGGGTCCAAATACTTAATATTTATTTTTTAAAGTACTGTTGGTGGCATTACACTTACCAGTCCTTACAGATATTTTAAAGAGCCCCTTTTTTCTTCTCTCACAAATTACACAGGTATGTGAAAATAAAAGTGAACCTGCTACTAAAAATGAACGTGATATTTATGAATGAGAAATTCAGTTGTTCCTGTAACATTGTATGTTCAAGGAGCACTTGGAAACACTCTGCTATATGCAATACAAAATAAAGTGAGTACTTTTATATGTACATACAGTACAAATATTCCTAAAAAAAAAAGTGTTTATAGTTATAAAGCTCTGTACTTAGACAGCAAAGGCAGAATTAAAGTCCAAACTGCACTGATGAGCTTTTAGGGCCTGTAGAATCCTGCAGTGAACCATGGCTCTGTACGTCATGTTCCTGTTGTCACCTGAAGGAACTGTTTGCTACCTGAAATATTTATGCAGTGATTTATATGTGAGCCTCCTAGTGGGGGAGGGAAGGTCACACAATTATCTGACTTGCAAAGCTGGGAAAATGGTGCATCCAAAATATTTACTGAATATTAGTCACGTGGGAATGTGAGCCAGATCTTGACGAATGCCTGTCAAGTGCTTTGGCATCTTTGGATGCAAGGTGCTATAGAAACTAAAGTTTTTATTGGTATTACTACTAGAAACAATGCAATTGCTAAGAGAAAATTCTGGGAATGTATGAGAGAGATTCAAAGATTGTGAACATTTCAGTGACAGAGAAGAAATTGCCTTTATTTTTTTCCCTCACACTCCACTCCTGTTCACAAATACATCACTGTATATATGCAGATCCCATGGCCTGATGAATACACGTGCTGAAGCTCCTCAGCTCCCTCAGCTTGCCTTTGCAATTGGCCACGTGGCAAATTGGTGGCAAATGCAGATGTGGGCTGAGCGGGACGAGTGGCCTAGAGCAGCTCCTTGCAAGTGGTGGGAATATTCCCACAGAGCTGAATGGGCTTTGTTCAGGGCCCAGACCATGAAAGCAGAGCTGCTGCTGGCTCCCCTGGTGCCATGCATCCTGCAGGAGCTCAGCCAGGTGCCATGGGAAGGTGCTGGCTCGGGGGCAGCGTTCACCCCCTGCTGCCAGCCTGGGCAGGGACAGCCACTGTAGGAATCCCTTCCAACGTGCGACAACAACCCCCGAGACAGAGAATATTGTTCAATTTACAGGACAATTTATAAAGATAATGGCATAGAAACACGATGGTCAAATTTCTCTGACCATTTTGTAATTTGGAACAAATTGCTGTATTTTTAATATTTATTTAAGTGTGTTCTGAGTCCATGTCTAATAAGCAATAAACTGGTCTAGCCAAGACTTTAAAGGCATATGCTGTGTCGTTAGCTGGTGAGCGCCCTCTTTAAGCTGGCTAAGGTACTGATAGAAAGTGGTTTTTGTTCTTAGAATTGCTTGGGAATTTTAACTGGTTTTAATACATTCAACTCAGACTGGGGGGAGGATGCTATTATTTCCTAAAAAAATAATAATAATATTACTATTTATTAATGTCTTACATAATTCTCCAGTTATAAGTATCTCTCCCTCCCCCCACATCACTTTCTTTCTCTCTTGCTCCTTTTTTTCTGGTTTTGTTGCATAGGTAGAATGCTGTATTGCTAGCATTGTATTTTATGTAATTATTTTTTTGCACAAAGGCAAACATTTAGTTTAGTTGGTTAATTATTTTTTTTTTTAATTTTATGACCATGCCAAAATAATATTCTGCAGGCTTGTGGAGAACAAAGGACTGTTCTTTAGGACTGAAACTTGATTTTGCTCGTAGTACAAAAAAAAACACACACTCACAGATGTTGTTTCGTAAGTGTTATAAGCACTGGATATAAATGGTATTTTTTATCACTTCTGACTAATGTGAAACTGTTGTACGAAAACTACATGAACAAAAGTCATCTGTTTCGACTCGTGTGGGCCTGCCTCACAGTTGCCGGATTTGAGTCATTTTTATGTCTTGTTATTTCATTTATTTATGCAAAATACATGTATGTATGAAGACTTTGTTTTAGCTCCAGCCCTGCCTCAGTGCTGATGCTCTGGGTTGGTCACACTGCCTGGCTGCTGGGAAGTGGCCAGCTGGTGAGACAGCATGGATTGGCTGGGGCAGGAGGAAAGGATTGGAATCTGGATTGTGCATATGAGCATTGTAGTCTATTTATTAGCCGACATGGGCTCTAAAATGTCAGTAGAAATTAAGGACAATCATAAGGATAAAACCCAACATTTTTACTTTATTAATTGGAGCTCAAAACAAAGTATTTGATGAATTTACCATCTCATTTTAGATTTTTTTTAAAATTGTGTAAATATAACATAGGAAATAGAATTTTATTTTTTGTTCATGGATACTTAGTGAAGTATAAGTTATGTATTTACTTTTGTTCTATATCAGTGTATGTTGGTCCATATTAAATGCTGACAAGTCACTGTACCTCATGTAGATGCTGACTTTACACCCGCAGTGTGAGCACAGTATTGTGGACATGCAGCTGGGACAGCAAGAAGCCTCACTTGTGCTCCCACTGGGTTTTACTAACAGCATTTCCACAGACAGAGATCTTTCTTCTTTTGCAGAAAGTTGATCTATTAGCCATACCAAATTTCCCATACATTTGATAGGAAACACAGTCAGTCTTCTGAATCCAAGGAAAACTGGGATTTCACTTCTTAAGAATGGCATTTGGAAGTCAAAATCCTGTCCCTGGAAAGATTGTCATGACTCAGATGGCCCTCGCCACACAGACAAGACTTAAGATAAACTTTTGTTTTCTACATTCATTAAATCATTTCTTGTCATAATGCCAGGGAAAACTGTTCACACCACACACAAAGGACTTGTGGAATTGCTTTTTTTAAGCATTATGTTTGAGCCCCTCTTAGTAACTCTGAATAAAACCCAACAACTCCATTCAGGTAATGCACAAAGATAGTAATGCTATTTTCTCTGTGAACAGTTTATTTAATTAACAGAAATGATATATTTTCTTTTTGGAAAATTGAAAAATAGTTATTTTCAAGAGAAGAACACTCTCAAACCAGTCTGGCGCTAGCTAGAATAGTTCTTATTTCACAAAAACAGAAGGTGGAAGTCTTGCTGGAGACAGAACTGCTTTCTGGGGTGCAGGGTGACAGGGGAGTGGCTCTGAGAAGCAGCCCATCCCACTCTGCCTGCTTGGGCATCCCCTCGGCCTGCAGAGCCTGCTGAGAACTGCTCCTGCATCCGCGTTCTCAGGTGCAGCAGGAGGCAGGGGGAGGGCAAAAGAGGGGATGCTGCAGGATGGGAGTGCAGAACAAAGAGCAGCATTAGGCAGCCAGCTGACCCCCCAGCACGGCGCACAGCGGTGGGCAGCTCTGCTCCAGCACTCACAACCACCCCGTGATACACCCCAGTCCTCTGCCTGGGCTACCTTTCCCCTTTGGCTTGGTGGTCACATCTCAGGCGTGGCATTTCTAAATCATTTCAAAACAGACTGCTAGATTAAGACCTTGATCCTTCCCCAGCAAAACACCTCTCTCCTGCTTGACCCCGAGCACGTTGGCAGTGCCAGGGGACCGTGAGGAGCAGGGAGGTTTGAGCTCACTGCCAGGGCAGAGAGCTGGAGGAGCAGCCAGCAGAGCTGTCATAGGGTGCTTCACCTTTGATCAGAAAGGGGCCTGGCCCCTGGGGGCTTTGCATGCTTTTTAGGATTCCAGTTGGCACTTAAGCATGTTCTTTTGGAAGAATGATACTATATGACCTCGTTTGATCTTTTACAAAACACGTTCTTATTCCTTTTAAAAAAAACAACTTCCTCCAAAACTTTTTTTTTTAGATAACCCATTAATATCTGTGATTTTTCTCAGATCAAACCACATATTTTATATACTGTAATGTCCTGCTACAGAAAGAAAACAAAATGTATATGCAAATATATTTCATTTTAATTCATTGCCCTTTTTTAACTAGCAGATTTGTCAAAAATGGTGACAAAGAAGTATTCTGAGATTTCACACGCTGGGGTGGACCGGGGGTGGGTGAACTGGGCTGAAGGAGAACTGATCAAATTGGTATTTATGGCAATATGAAAGCTATAAAGCAACTTAGTGACATGGCTTGCTTTGTAATTTCCGCTTTCTAAAAACCACAAGTGAGGTCCTTGGTGCTCTTGGAGTATGGGGAATGTGCAAATATTTAACTGTTTGTATGCTGCACATTGCAGACCTGCTAGTGTGCATTCTCCATTTGTCTTCCTTCGTCATTTGTGTTTTGCTTTCTAGAAAGCAAAGGTTTTGTTGGTTTGTTTTTTCTTCTCGTACCCTTCTTCAGCTTGTAGCAAACTAGAATGCTTAGCATTTATGTTCATTCATTATTGTATTTCCCATGTAAAAATTTTTTTATTACATTAAGACAAGCTTATAAGCTGTTACTACATAACTTATCTTACTGTAACTCTTATTTCCTGACATTGTAATTTGTTTGTGATGTATATTGTGAGATTGTACTCTATGTTAATTTAATCAGCACAATTCACTGACATGCTGGACTGACATGCTAGCTGCTGTTTCCAATTGTAAAGTTTGTGTAGAGCTGTTGGGACAATTGAGACTCTCTTGTCAAGGTACTATGCTTTGATTCCTATAGCAACACTGTGGGTGCAGCTCTTAGGGGAGGGCTGCTCGTTGGACACCCACTGGCTGACTCCATGGGCAGGTTTTCTTTGTAGAAATTCTATATACAATGCAGGTACCTACCTGGGCCCATGGCCGGTAATGATTTGGGCGTTTAGAAGAAAAACTAGTGTCTATTGCTGCTTTGAATATGTTTTAAAGTCTGAAAATGTAAATAGTTTATCAAAAAAAAAAAAAATCTTGTACAGTCCAGTGTAAAGTTTTTAAATGAACTTAAAGGTTGCCATCACATCTCACACTCTCCTCTTGATACAGTAAAAAAAAACAAAAACAAAAAAGAAAAAAGTTTGCTAAGGATACTGATTTAAAAACAAACAAACCTGTTCTCAATTTAAGAAAGAGAATAGTTATTCTTAGCTCTGCTTCATTGCATAAACAGACTTCTTGGATTTTGTTGTGCAGTATTGACGTGAGGTAAATTAAATATTAAATAATCTTTCAGTGGTACTTTTAAGAGTCTTCTCCTCCTCTGCCTCAGTTATTAATGGAAAAGACAAAATTGAAAGACACTGTCCATATACAGTATGTTCTGGTGTACGTTGGCACCTTACCTACATGTTTTGGGTGGGGGGGATTTTATTTTTGATTTTTTTTTTTTGCACAAGGTGCTTTCCTGATATGTTAAACATGTCATCCTTGGGTGATACAGTATATGCCATGACAGGGGTTTAGACCCCTCAGGGGAGTGTCTATAAGACTGCCTATTTATGCTCATTTACCTCAAGACTGTCCTCTCTACCCTTAATCTATTCACCATCACTCCATCTTTTGTACTGCTGTTGACACTTACAAATTAAAGATAAATTTTGTTTTATGAGATGTTTGTGTGACTTCTTCTATGCACCCCTGATGATTCCTTTGAAGTTAGTGTTCAAGATTGGCCATGATGAGGTGATGGACAGGAAATGCAACTAGGCTTTAGCAGCTGAATCCTTCAGCTCCTCCACTTTTTCTCTCCATTACACAAAGGCATTTCTCAGCTTCTGAAATCATTCATACCTTATGCTGTAGAAGACATGCATGATAACCAGACTAATACTGGGTACCACCAACTCTGTCACCAGGAAGTGCTTTGACTGAGTAGAAATGAGACAAAACAGTTCTCATGTTTCTTCTTTCTCTGCCTTCCTCTTTTCCGCTGCCTATAACATTAAGCAAACTAACCCGAGTTGACAACAAAAACCCTATAGTTGTCATGTTGCCATTTGTGTATTATGATTGGCTTTTGACTTAGTAACTAGCCATGGTTCTCACAGGAAAGGAATACATGACATGGAAGTGTACTTGGCCACCATGGAACAGAAGGTTTTGGTTGTGCCTTACAGCAGATTTCAGCCTAGCTGCAGTTACTGCACAGACTGCCCTGAACCACAGACCCAGAGGATGGTGGGGGTTGGAAGGGACCTCTGGAGATCATTGAGTCCAACCCTCTGCCAGAGCAGGACACCCAGGGCAGCCCACACAGGAACACATCCAGGCAGGGCTTCAGAAGGAGCCTCTACAACCTTTCTGGGCAGCCCCTTCCAGTGCTCCAACACGTAAATGCCAGTGGGAAAGAGGCCTCACTTCCCTGGAGAGAATGTCACAGTAAAAATGACACACTGCATTATGATTTATGTGATGAAATACTTTGGGGTCAAAAGTATGTAATGAAAAGGAAGTAATGAAGTTGCTGACCAACATGTTATAATGGAAAGATACCTCAATATTGACGTGCAATTTAAGCTTTGGTTTATGGCAAGCAATCAACGAGTTGGTCAAACTGCAACACTAAGGTGGTCTTGAGGAGAAGGCAGCAAAAAACCTTTATGTCTGCTACTGAATCTATGGCAATGGCTGCACCATAAATCTGAACACCAGCTAGGCACTAGTTCAGAGTCAGTCCATCTTAATCTGAGGCTGAAGGCACACAAGATGAAGCACCACGTTGCCGAGTCTCAGTTTTTCTTTGATGAGATACATCTGAAATGGGATCCAATGCTCAACTTGTATATTTTCAGGTTGCTCCACTTAAGTCAACTTATGCCATCCAAATTTTAACTTCTTGTTTTCCCACTCACTGCATGATTTGTCTCCTTTTGTTGATGGAATCTGCATCTTGAATAACACCCAGTGCTACAGGAAAGGGATGGTGTCAGTGGCTTGTTACACAGGTACAATGAAAAGCACACTGAGGAATGGCATACAAAAAGGCACTGCTTTCTGCAGCAGTTAGACACAAAATGTTTGACACCTATAGATGTCAAGCTACAAAAATATGCACAAATTACCAGGCAGGCCACGGTGCTTTCTCCACGTCTGACAACCTCTGGAGAAGGGAGTGTGTTGGAGGCTGTAGGGCAGCTCACAAGTTGTTCCTGGTGCTGAGAGGAACGTGCCCAGGACAGAAGAGGGGCCACAGTCAGGCACCATCTGGTTTCCTTCCCCAGACGACAGAACCTCTGTACAACCTGGTCATGAGGGCTTCATTCGCCTTGTTGTCACTCTAAATGGTCATTTTAGCCTCAAAACTTTTACTGACAATACAGGGTATGCATCAGGTCACTGCAAGGGAAGGACAGCACAGTAATGCATGAGTAACAAATAAACCTCTTGACTTCCTAAGATGCTGTTGTTATTCCAGTCATCACAGGAAGGATTTTCTGCACTGGAAGCCAAGCCATTGTCACCAAACAAGTAACAGAACACGACCAAGATGAGAATTGAGGTGCTGCTGCTGCTTGGGTCCATTCTTCTTGCCTTGAATCCAAGCACTGAAATTCAGCCTCAGCACACAACCTCTGCTGACCAGCTGCAGTGGCAGGTTCCTCGGAGCCCTCGGGACTCACTGCAGGTAGGGCTGTTCAGGATGGCAGGATTCTCCATGACACTCTGCCTCCCTTTGGCTACTCACTCCAGGATTTTCCTGTGGCCGTTCCTACCACAGTAGCCCAAGAGCAGCAGCTCATGTGGGATGGGAGTGGTGGGGAGGGGAGGAAAGGGAGAAAAACCAGTAGTTGATTTATTTCTTTAATACATGATTTACAGTAGAAAACATGAGCTCCAAAGCTGTGTCTCTGAGCAGTTAATGATCAGCTGGGTTAAGGGCCTTCCAGTACTGCCACTGGTCATTAACTGCCAGGAAATATCTGTCCTGCCATCTCCTATTGCTTAATTGTATCAAGACCCATGGCAGTGGAGGACTGTTAAATCTGTGGATTAATTGGAATCTGACCCTTAGTAGTTCTAATAACATCAAGACTGTTGCAGATTAGTGCTGGGGTTCTTGACACAACAGTCCCTAACCAATTCCCCCCGAGCTGTTCTGCTTTGCATTACTGCTGCTGGGTGATTGACACACTGGAACGGGATTGCCCTCTGCAAATCACTGTGCTCAATTCTATTAACAACTACTTAGCAGCACTTTCATTTACTTTGACACCCTAGACTTTCGAAGCTTCTATACTGGTGCTAAAGCCTTCCTAGAGGGCTGTTTGCTGTTGTAGCTCATCAGCAAAGGATCACTTGGTACAAAAACAAAAAAAAGTAATTATTACATCTTTATATAATTCTCCTCAGATAATAAAAATGCAGAAGAAATGCATATTGATTATTTGGGCAAATTTTTTTTGCTAGTTTTCGTGTTAATTAGCTGCTAGAAGGATGTGTGAAGAAACCAATTTTAAATTGTTTCAAAATGGGATGTAAGCTCAAAACCTGCAAATGTGAAGTACAAAAAAGCCCCGACTTCTGCATTATTTCCACAACATCCACCTTTAATTTTATGAATAAGGAACCTTGACCTTCAGACACATGACTAAACTGCTGTTTGAGTCAGGCCACAAAGGGTTATGTTTGGAAATCAAGAAATATAAATACTGTGCTATGATCCATAGCCACACAGCAGGACCTAAGCCTGCAAGCCACGACAGTCAGCAACTGGAAAGGTGTCTCTGCCACTAAGGCCCCATCATGGCTAAGACCATTTTATAGCTCCTGTATGTTCACAACTAATTAATCACAAATAACCTACAAGATTGAAATCGTGTAACTGTCCTACTGGGTCAGATTATTACCCCCCTAGCCCATCAGTTTGATGCTCGAGAGTGACAAGAGGAGACAGTAGCTAATGGGAGCATCTGAGCCTGGCCACCATCTGTGTCTCAGTCCCCAGCATCCCCAGCCAGTGCTGGGCTAACAGCCCTTTCCCAGTCACTGGTGTGGGAAACTGTTTGATGAAGTGGCTGGGGGCAAATCTGCAGCTTGGTCTTTTGATGAAGAAGTTTTGACTCAGCCCTATTTATTCTTTTTAATGTAAGAAAAGCAGAGAATCAAACCAGTCTGTGCACAACTGGATCGCCAAGTCCAATGTGTGATCTAAAGTATTTCATGCTAAACTTCTCCCTTTTTCGTTTTGTTTTTTTTTTTGCAGGATTTGGTTAAAATTTAACAGACAAATGAGAAAACCTGGAGATTGTCAATTTTAGTGATCAAATTGCTCAGTCACAAGGAAATGTCTTTTATTCAAACATCAGGAAATCCACACTTGATGCAAGACTTAGTTAATTCCACTAGAATGGCTGCAGATGCTGGCAAACCAAAGGTAAGTGCTGGAGTGAGACAAAGAAATCCCTCAAAACTCACCTCCTCACAAAGAGATGCAAGGCTTTGGCCACACGCCGAGAGACTGTGCAGGAAAAAAAGCCTTTGGAAAAGAACTTTATGTCCAAACCAGCTCTGGCGAGGCCTGTGGCTGTAGAGACTGGCAACTCTTCCGGTTCAACTGCTGCCATAGGGGCTGAAAGGAAAAGGGGAAAAAAAAGGGGGAAAAAAAGGGGGTTGATGTGATGTCATCTGTGCAGTGTCTGCTGTGGACGGACTGCAAAATCCCCTAAATGCTGCTGTGATTTCACATGACTCCAACTGCAGGAGGGAAGCAGTAGGTACCCGAGCAACTTTCAGGAAAAAAGGGCTTATTTTCAGCGGGTGGAGTGACCATGAATATTCCCGTTATGCCATTGCCCGGAGCTGCAGTGATCTGGGCTGCGAACGGCATCGCTCCCTTCTCCCATGCAGACGTTTGTAAAACACCGATGGCTCTTTTCTCATGTGACAAATTGCTTAATGCTAATTTTCTGCATTTGGAATTTATCAGTTATTTAAGACGAACTCTCCAGTTACAGTGATTGGAAACTGCCAGCTCTCCCCAGCCCCTGCTGCGGGCCGCGGGCAGGGTGTTGCGCCGGGCAGGCTGATGTAGCGGGCAGGGTGTTGTGTCGTGGCGGGCACGGTGTTGTGGCGGGCAGGGTGTTGTGTCGTGGCGGGCAGCCGAGCTGCGAGGCTCCGTCCGACGGCCCTCAGCGCCCGGCGGCCTCTGCCCGAGACACGGCTCGGCGCCCGCGGGGCCGCCTGAGCCGCGTGAGGCCGACGCGCGCCCTGGGCGCCAAACAGCGGCTAGCGGCCCGGCGCGCGCTTCGCGCTGAGGGGCTGAGGGCAGCGGCTGCCGGCGATCCCCTGCCCTCGCTCCGGCCGCCCCTCCGGCTCCCGTGCGGGCTCCTCGGCCGTGGCTTTTCCCTCCGTGCCCTCTGGGCGTCCCCGCTGTCCTGCCGCACCCCGTCCTCCTGCGGGACGGCGACAGGCGGGGAACGCACCCGGCCTGCGGACTGCGACAGCCGAGGAGCGCACCCCGCTCTGGCCCCCTCACAGCATCGCCAGCCCTCCGCCAGTGGTTCGAGCGCTGCCCTTAAGTTTGACGTGGCGGGAAACAGGTAGCGATTAAAGCAGTTATCGCAAAGTTCTCTCGGGTTGCTGGGCTGGGGGCAGCCTCCGGGGAAAGGCCGGGGTGGGTTTGTGGCACTGGGGAGGGTTTGTGGCACTGGGGAGGGTTTGTGGCACTGGGAAGGGGTGTGAGGAGCGTGGGCCGAGTGTCGTGGTGTTCAGGGGGCTGATGGAAGCAGAAATGCCAGCTCAGAACGGGTATAGGATGTCTTAGCTTTTCTTCCTCATGTAATTCTGTAGTCACAAGGTATGACTGGTCAGAGAAAATTTGGCTTACAAATTTCCATTTTGACTCAGACTCCATTTTTTTCCTACAACAGCTTTTGCTGCCGGGGCATTTGTCTGAACTGTATCTGCCCATCTGCAGGGCAACCTTGAGGCCGCTGATGCCGTTTGAGCAGAACACCTGCGGACCCTGCTCTTCCAGCTCCACCCCACAAGTTGAGCTGTGAGCCAATGCAAAGGGCCAGAGGAACTAAGTGGCCCCAGCTGCCATTAATTTCAGATTCGATGGGGCAAAGCTGGCCTGCATGAGGAGAGGTCAGAGTTGAGGATGGGAGGGTTGATAGTTTGTGCTGTTCTTTCTGCCCTTCTCACAGAAGAAGAAGCAAAAGGTAGAGGTTGGAGCATATTATGTTTTCTTCACAGTGTTCCCTGAGGTTTAATGAAAAAAACAGGAAAGGAGAGAGCTCCAGTGTAACTGAGCAACTGCTGGATAGGGTGTTTGTAAAGTGCTAAGGCTGTGATGAAGGGTGGAGGAGAGTTCACTAGCACTCAGTTTTGATAATTTGTGTTCTGGGAGTAAGAGTGGAGTTACCACCTCATGGTGTAAAGGACAGTGAATAATTTTCAAATATCTGTTTACTAATTTTTTTTTTATTCCAGGTACCAGGTTGCTCTTCTGAAGCTGAGTCCATCCTGTTCCCACTCCTGGGACAGAAAGCACAGTCGGTTCAGCTTTTGGCAGTAAGTTCACAGTATTTTTCCAGGTGCATCTTAGAATTTATATTAGATGCTATGTGCCTCAGACAATGATTCATAAAGCTGCTTTCCTTGATTTAATCCCTTCCTAAAAATCCTTAGACTGTGCTTAAAGACAGTACACACTTGTACAATGTTTGGATTTTTGTGCTGCCAGGAGTTTGTGATTGAATTGCAAGTAAAATAGATCAGACAGCATGTGGTCCTAAGGTGTCTGTGAGGGCTGCAACATCTGAAGGACTTCAGATTGGTGCCGTTATTTAGTTTTAAGGGAATGAGATAGTGGCTTTCCACAACAATAAAACCATGCCTGGAAACAGTCTGCCTTTCCTTATTCCCCAAACTTCAAAGACAATGAAATTCTGAAATGAAACTAAATCACTCTGAAATAATGAGAAGAAAAATCATGTTCTTTCTCTCTTTTGAAAAACTGTTACTCCCCTGTGAAGGACAGAAGTAAGCATTAAACAGCTCATACAGAGAAATACAAAATTTGCCACCTTTTCTTAAAGCTTTGTGCAAAATGTGTATCTCAGCTGTATTTGGAATCTTACAGTAATCACTAAATCATCTGAAAATTTTGGTTTGTTGTTGGTTTTTTTCCCCCCCTGTCTTTATATTTGCTTATCTTCTCTCACTTGCTTTTAATGCCTGAATACTTAAAATTCAGGAATCATAGATGATGCTTTCCATCTCTCCTCATTTACCTCCAACAGCTTAACCTGCAATTTATTGCAAGGATTGCACCTATAAGTAAAACAGGATCAGACCTTAATTTGATCTGCTATTTATCCGTTGTGTTAATTGTAGCCACAGGGTTGTATTAAGAAAGTCAAAAAGTACCACTTGTAACTACGGAGTGGCTCTCACCTTTTAAATGGAAAAACACTCATTTTCTAGAAAAAAATAGGAAAAAAGTGGTTATGAGCTAAATGAAGAAGGTAGAAGAGTTTCTGCTTTTCCATTTTTAATGTAATTAATATAATATTGGCACCCAAAATGTAGCTGTCTGGGTGCAAGCCTGTTCCTAGCTGTTACTGCTGTTGGTGGGAACAGATGTGTGATTTCTTACACTTTTGTTTGTTTGTTTTTTGTTAAACTGCAAATGGGGTTCTTGTTAAACTAATGGATGTTGGGATTTTTACCTCATGTTAATCAGGAATTTCATCTGCTTGTCTTTCTGAGTGATGCTGCTTATGCTTTTTTTTTTTCCCCATCCCAATGCAGGAAATAAGACAATTTATACTACAAATGACTGACAAAGAAAATTTAACACTTGATAAAGAGAAATTCTAGCCTTACAACAGCCACCACGATGGTAAATTCCTGGTGCCCCAGAAGGCTTTGAGGAGTCTGTGTTATGTCTCAGTGCTCACTGAAAATAAGGCACCAAGCTTGAGTGTGGTAAATTGAAGGGCAAAATCCCACCTTAAATCTGTTTCAGGGCAGATTTAGAAATAGAGGTATTTAAATTCCACTGAAATGCAGTAGGTTTAGAGGTACCTAATTCTCTTAGGCCCCTTTGAAAATCCTAGTCTTAAGATGCTTGATTTCTTTTTTGGAAAATGAACAATAAACACTTTCAGTTCTCCACTTTTGGGAGTGGCTTTCCTTAGCTTGCAGTATTTCTGCTGCTTTTCACAGGGCACAAAACTTTGCTGCATTCTGAGGTCTAGGGCTGCTTGATGACTTCAGGGAGTTACCCTAAGCCTAATACTTTCTGTAATGTGAAAGCAAAAAAGTTGGGGTAAATTATTAGTAATTCACTGAGTTGGTGCTGCAGACTACAGGAAAATGTGATGGAATATCACAAATGGGAACTTGTTCTCACTTAGACAAAAATGACATATGAAATTTTTTTTGTGATTCCTTTTATAGGTTCTTTAGCCACTGATTAGTGGGCATACTTATCTTTAAAGTGACTGCTAGAGATGTATTAGAATGAGGACTCTTGCTGCTCCTGCCTGTGGATGTGATGGAGGAATATGGCACCTGGGGAACTGAGCCCTAGTCACAGGTGTCTCAAATCTGTTTAGCAAAGAACCACCCTCCTTGGAATACTCCAGTGATCCACAGCAGGGTCTCCTATGCAAACAGTTATTACACCTGCTCTCTGGAGAAGGCAGAGGCAGGGCTCTGCTCTCCACTCTGGTGGAAGGAGGGCTTACATCTGTAAAGCTAGCAGGCTTCATTGCAAGCTCTCACAAAACCTTGCTCTGCTGTTTCTGAAACCTGGGGCATCACAGGTGAGCTCTGTCCTGAGCTGCTTCTGTGTTAGGTATGTCTACATAAAGAGGCAGTGTAAGCTGCGGTACTTTTTATTCTGTTTGTCTGTTTATTAGAGTTCTGTTCCTCAGAAAATTGGTTTGTTGGGTTGTTTTATTCTGCTTTCTTCACAACAGAGCATAATGACATCTGTTTCTTTTATTACTCTTATTAGAAATACAAGTGAAGGTCGGGTTTCTTCTAAGTGTTGAAGCATTTCAGAGCAATTTGGAACCAAACTCCTCCAAAGAAATGCTTCTGTGATTTTGAATGTGAAGGCGTTAGTGTGTAGGTGATGTGTTGTGGTGAGGTCAACGCAGCTTGTAATCAAACACTAGGGAAATTTGTCTTTGATATTATGTGGAGGTTTTCTAGCACAAAGGCCAGGGACAGATGGGAGTTTGATGACTAATGGCCTTTGAAAATCTACTTTCTTTTGGTTTCTGAATGTAAATATGCATGGAAAGAGAATTTGTTTTGTTCATTTGAGTTGTGAATACTTCAAGAAAACTTGTGGTTTGAACTCTTATTTTTGTCCAGCTTCCAGCAGATACTGATGGATCTCTCTCTTTTGTGACCAGAAACTAAGGCTCAGGCCATTAATTCTAGCCAGGCTAAAATCCCTGAGACTTGAAGTAGACTTCAGTAGAATTCCTGAAGGGGAACTGTTGTGCTAAAATGCTGATCCTAACAACTGGATGCTCTGTGAATTTAGTTTGCTAGTGCACCACGTCCTCCACCCATTTCTTCTCTATTTTGGTCTGTGTGGGTTATGACAAGATTATATATAGATATAAGTCTAGAGACTTGTAAACAGACAGCTTGCCTTGTGCCAGTGTTGGGGGTGAGTGGGTATAGTTCTCCTGCCTCCTTTTGTTGAACCTCTAAAAAAAAAGGTGATGGTCTCTAGAAGACAGTGTTGGTAGCTGTTCAGGTCACATCAGCTTGCCTGCTTTGCTTTGCCTGCTGTGAATCCATTGGACGTGAGATAATGGTGCCATGACTTGTGCCAAATCAGTATCTTTTGGAAATATCTGCCTTCTCTAGGGCATTTTTCTGTGTGTGGAACTTCTCAGAGTCTGGGAGGGAATAACTAGGCAAGCTCTCTACCTGGAAGGACACATGATCAGTGTGGTGGTGCTGTTTGATGTGGGTGGCATCTACAGCAGTATATGGTTAATCTGCTTCTCACAGGTAAGGGGAGAATTTAAGTGGAGAAGACAGCTGCAGTTACCAGTAGCTTTTATACAAGACTGGATAAAGACATACCTAAGGAATATGCAATTCCTGCCATCAGTGGGCAGATGTTAATAACCATTTTCTACAACACTGACTTCCATACTCCTTCCTGCTGGCCAAAAAAAGGCACTGGCATCAAGATCTGCCATATTCAGTACTTGTGTTTGGATGCAAGTGCTGAGAAGCCTGTCTGGCACTGTGTTATATAGTATGCTGTTCCAGACTACAGTCCAACAATGTGTATATTGTACTAAAGAGCCTTGAAAGGCTGTGTGTGAGTTTTCTTTTTCAGTGTCAACTGCAGGTATATGCTATTTCTGGAGCCACGCTTCTGTGTTGGAACATAGAACAGTGCTGTGCCTTACAATACCGTGTTGTTGTCTGCAGGACAGTACAGGGGCACCCTTGCTGCCCTGCTCACGGTGGAGCTAATTGCTTGATTAGAGATCAGAAGGGCATTTTTGGCAAGAGTGCAATCATAGAAATCTGATGAAAACTTGTCTTTTTGAGACTTAACTTTAGGTGGGCTCCAACTACACTTGATCTGTCTTTTTGGACTTTTTTTTCTGTCCGTGCATTTAACAACAACAACTTTTGTGATGCCCTCTCTTCTGAGTTAGTCAGTGTGGCACAAGGGAGTCTCTGTCTACCCATATATATAATTTATGGTTATATTGACTTAGTCATAGAGTGCTAATGAATTGAGTGATGATTGAGCCATGCGGCTGCAAAGAGGAGGAAGACAAAAATAAATGGTTATTTCTTAACTCTGCCTACCCTCTATATTCCCCACTGAATGGTTCCACTTGTACTGATATTTTTGATGCTTACAGCCAAAGGTGGGTGTTTTGGTGTTGTGTTGTGTTTTTTTTCTTCTTTTTTTTTTTTTTGCCTTCTTAAGGAGGAAAATTGGTTCCTTATGTTCTGTACATAGAGTTTCCTTCACGTTTTTTTCAACATGCATAAAATTACAGATCTCTAGAGAGAATGAAATACCACATTACACATTGTAATACTGCACCCAGTTGCTTGCTTCTCTGCTGCCAAACCTTCCAACAATCCGAACAGAGCATTAATACATCTACGGGCTCTGCTTTTCCATGCTTGATACCAAGTGAAAATGTGAGCAACCAGGCATAAGAATTGGTGATGTCAGCTGGTGGTGGCTGAAGAGAACTCTGGTGTCTGGTCTTTGGCGGGCTCCGCGGTGTGCAGGCGGGGCGAGAGCGCTCCCGGCACAGCGCCTTCCCGTGGCTGCCCGCGGAACTACCGCGGGGCACACCCGCAGAGAGCCGCAGGGATCGCGGCACACTGCCAGGTTGAGGCAGACCTCGTCAGCAGAGCAAAGATACTGCCCCGTGGCCATCACTCTCTGCTCTGAACACTGTGTTTACATATATGAATGTTTACAAGCCGGTGGGGAACAGGATGGTCCATGAACCTCATGTTCTGTTGCTTAGCTTGATTTGCAGTGTCAAAACAAAATGCCTCTTCTCAGTGCTGGCTGTGGAGCAGACTACACAAATCATCTCGTGGGTGTGCTCTCCATTGCTCTGGTGCAGAAGAAGCACAGTGTGTTGCATGGTTGGTTCTCTCCCTGACAAGCTGTTCCCGAGGAAGCAGGGATGTGGTTGTGGAGCTTGTCTACAGCTGCATGGCTGATATGAGGGCCTCAGCATATTGAAATGATGTTGTGCTTTGTGACTCAGAGGTGGAGCCTGGCTTTGCTCTGAAGAAGTCCTTCACTTAGCTATTGCACCCTTCCACTATATTATTCATCCTGTTTTTTTCTGCTCCTATTTATTTTTTTTTCTTTCTAACCTTTTTCTTTCCTCAGGGTCTCTCTCCATTCCTGCTAAGCTCTCATATCCTTCATGTATCTCTTGCTGGAAATTCTAGGCTCCACAGACTTGCTTCTCTCCTCTCTTACCCCTCCAGGACTTTGCCTTTTCTTGTGTCTATTCTGGTTTTCTTCTCATCTCTTCCTGCTGTTGTTTCTTTCTCCAGCTTCACTTTACTCTGTCAAATCAGCTAGCTGGGAGCACACAGAACATTTGAGCAAACAAGAATATGGTGAAGGAAAGGGAAAGAAGTCTCTAGATGGTAGTTTAAAACAGGACCTTGTGTTTCCAGTACGTACTGGGTGAGGCAGAGTGTATGTGGGGGATGAGGGGAGCTCTGTTCTGGTGAGCTCCTGTTCATTGTGAATCCTGTCAGCAGGGGACCTTGCTGCAACAAGAAGCCATTAACTGCCTTGGTATATATCCATGGAGTAGGACACATTTTTACAGGAAAATCTGTGTAACTTCTCCCCTCTCACCCCTTGCCACAACGCAATCTGGAGAAAGGGCAGGATACCAAATATATAAGAAGCCATTTGAAAAGCCCTTTTTTTGTTCTTTTCATCAACTTTCTCCCTGTCCTCTTGCCAGCATGTGCAGTAAGTTCCTGTTCCCTGAGAGTTTTCACCAAACCCACAGTTTGAAGCAGGCTCTCCATAATGGGTGTCTCTGTTAGTTCCCACCAACTGAAGCTCCCAGCAGTAGATGGAAAATTAGACATACACCACTGCACAATAAATCTTATTGTAGTCCACCCAGCTAGCATCACCACGAACAAGCCCTGAAAAATGTGTCCTGTGTGCTTGAAATCATACTTGTGCTCCTGCCATTAAAGAATCAAAAAAAACCTCTTGTAAAAAAAAGTTTCATTTACTTTTTTTGTTATAAAATACTTTTTACTGGTGCCAGCTGGAAGGAAAATGACCCAGTTAGATCTCAAAATTATGATGTAGCTTTAAGTGCTATGTTTAGATTAACTGCCAAAATGTTAGTATAAAGTGGTAGGTGTTTGTGCTGCAGATAATAACTAATGTACTGTTGGTCAAGATAGGCCACTGTTCTGTTATTATTGTATGGATCTTATGACTAAACATTGGAGCAAGCCTAGTGGAGCAGCAATATTTTACTGTGACTGGAGTACTAGCCTGTCAGAACTTAATTGGGGTGCCAAAAATCTAATGAATCAGATGGGGAAGATGTCTTTTTTCTGTTCTGATATTTCTGATTTGTATTCCTCTCTGTAGAGTGAGCTGCATTTTACTAATGTATTTCCTGGCAAGTACAGTTTCAAAAGTAATCAGATCCCTCTGATTGTCAGATGATTGTGGTCTTCCAGAGACAGTGAAAATGTTTTCTGGTTTCTTGGTTTTTTGTTGTTGTTTGTTGTTCTTTCTCATCTGTGCTTGTGAGACTAGGTTAAATGTGTTGTATGTTTTAAAGGACCTGTCTTACAAGGAAAAATCAAGGTTAAAAGCACTTCAGAACTCAAGTTGTGCTGATGTGTATGACCTTTGGGCCTAGAATTATCTATTTTTACTCTGTTGATATAAAACATTAACCTCAGTCAAATGCTTCTTGCAAGAAATGAAAACAAAACTGTGATGTTTAAATACACAATCTAGATGTACCTACACCAGTCACCATGAAAAAATCAACATTTGCTAACAGACACCACATGGTGGATTCTGTGGTACTGCAGCTATTTCTTTGAATAAGAAGGGAAGTACCTGTGGGAGAGGAAGCATCTAAAATATCTGGAATCAACATGAGCTCCTAACCAGTCTTGTCTTGTCATCAATCCATGCTACTGACTTTGCCCACTCTGTTCTGCTCTGTACCAGACAAGAGCCATGACTGGATAGTGCTCAGTAGTATTAGCTGCCTGTCTTCTTGCTCCTGCCCTTGACATGCATAGATAGATTTGGGAAATTATACTAAATATAATTGCAGTAATGAACAATAATAACTACTGTAGTGGGCACTTTTTTTCTCAGGTGAGGGAGAGCTGAGGTTGAACCACGACATGAGTACTTGTACATTCTTCTTAATCTGGTTCTGTCTTGGAGCTGATCTCAGTGTTGTTTGCTCTTGCTTTTCATGGCTGGTAAGACTTGTAAATATGACTTGGCACTGCTTCCAGAAAAGGGGAATTCAGAACAACCTCTCACTCTCGACTAGTCCTAGGCTAATGGGTGGAAATGCCATCTTCACCTTGCTTAGTGAAACAGCAGATTTCCAGGGGACATGGAAATGACAATGCTGACTTTCAACTTGCTGAAAATTACTGCATATTCCAAAGCTTCATCTTGGACACAACGTGAAAGGAAAAGGATGTTGCCAACAGCATAACCAGGATAAAATTTATATTCAGAACGTACACTAAACTTGCATTGTTCTTCCAAAATTAACTTTCAAATGATTTTTCTAGTAAAGATGTTCTGCTGCCATGGTATGCAGTTGAGAGAAGTGATTGATGGATTAATATTTATGCTTTACCTGAACTGAAGTTAATAAGAGACTTGCTGTTTTAATGTCTGTGGTTTCAGGAATGGATAGGGAATAACTGGCAATGTTTCAACCAGAGGAAGTAGTGTACTCCAAATAATGCTATTACATTGATCTTTTTACAGTAATGGTAATGACTGTATTCATTTTCAGGACTATTTTGCTTTCTTGGAGTCCTGATGTTTTGAGACTCAGTAAGTTTTGAGTTTTCTGAACTGGGAACGCTGTAGACGGTGGTGTTTGAAATTCATTAAGTCCTGTAATATTTATCTAATTAACGTTATTAATTCGCTCAATCTGATGTTAAATACACTTCAGGTTTTATTGCAAGTTCTCATTCTGTGAATTTCAGCAGGAGAAGTGAGCATCTTAGCCTTCATCCTACCAGGAAGTGATCAGTGCAATGCTTTGGAAAGCGAGCACTGTTTATTTTAATTTGCTACTCCAATTAGTGTTCAATAAGAAAATACTTTTCATTAAAATATAGATGCTAAAAATATGACATTACTTTATCAAACTAAGATGTTTAAAATAGCACTTTGGAAAGATAAAGTTTCTTTTTCTGAAAGGTGTGGTGTGGGTGTTTGCAGACAGGGACAGTGCCATCGGCTAGCCCAGGGCTGAGTGGTTGCATTAGAATGGGGAGAGGACATGGAAGATTTTTCTTCTACACAGGTTCATAGCAGGAGAGGACCTGCTGAATGGACCAACACAGCACTTCTAAATGCACTTTTAGAACTTCCATAAACACAATAGAAAGTGAATCCCAGTCTAGCAGCTGTGACAGAAAGGATACAGTCTGAAAATCAGCCTTTGGATTTTCAGGTTGGCTGCTGCAGTCTCAGTTCCCAAACTGTGAAGCCTTATACCCTCCTTGTTTCTACTGGCATCACCTTTCAGAAGAGGGTCTGAATTGATGCTAGCTTACTTCTGTCACTGTGCTGGCTTTTAGTACCTGGATTAAGATGGGTGAACAATGCAGCTTTTGTACAGTCTCACCTGAGAGTTGACTCCTTAGTTGAATTGCTTGTGACTTGTTTTTTTTTCCTGTGTCTTTATATTTGCTGTGGAGGAGCCATAATGTGAAACCTCAACAAAGTTCAATGCTGTTTGGTATCTACCTTTTTTTCTAAGTAAACTTTTCTGAGGAATTTAAAAGATAAGATTTTGTTGTTTTGTTTTTTTTTTCCTGTGGGTTGTTTTTTCTTTGAGAGTGGTAATCACTGTACTTTGATGCTCATTGTTGTATGTATGTTTTTTTTAATATATTTTTAAAATATTGCATAAATTGCCAGGTCAAAGCCTTGACTTTTAATAGCTTTAGGTTTGTTGAGAAGGAAATGACATCCAGTCCTACCATGAAACAGCTGAGTATCTGGGAGTTTGAGACACTTTTTATTAGTTAGTGAATATGCACTATCCAAAAGAGGGGATGTGGGTTAAATTGTACAAGTACAGGTACTACTGTTGGTAAGATTTATGCTCTGGTAAATGCCACATTCTGCAGAACTCCCCTGTAGACACTGCACAGTGTTTCCATTAACTGTACCACAAATAACAGCACTGAATTCACCTCCTGTTCAGACCATACAGGGTGACCATGGAGGAGAAAAAAACATCATTAAGGCAATGCTATGTGGAGTGAAACAAAAAAACCCTATAACTAAATTTCTTTATAGCCCAAAAGTGAAGCTACTTCCTGATTATGTCAGGGTTTGCCTTTGTTTCTGGGCAGCAGAGCAGTCCAAGCCAAAACACTGTGTCAGAACAGTCTTCAGTTTTTGGATGATTTAAAATCCAAACTTGATTCATATGCCTTCAGATCTGACTGTGTAGAGTTGAACCCCTTTCTGACTCCTATGTTTAGCTTGCTAGTATGTAAATTGTAATGATAAATTACCCCAATTGCTGACATGCTTGCTGTCTTCAGAGAATCCCCTTAGTTTCCCTGGGATCATTAAATCATGTTTTGTATGGCCAGTGGTGCTCTCTCAGGTGTACTTTGATGCTGCAAGTTGGATTTGGCTCTGTAGTACCCCTGCACATTTTGGTCCCAGTGACCAGCACTGCTGCTGAGGGCTCTGCTTGGTATTAGGATGAGAGAAGCAGTCTGTTGCCTGACTACTCCAGCTACTGGACAGTTGCAACTTTACAGTCTGAATTATGCACTACAAAGCCATAAGGTTGCTGCTGGAGCTGAACATTTTAATTGTTCTTTTCCAGACCAGAGAGCCTGCCTTGAATCTCCTGCACTGCATGTTTTGCTTAGAGATGCATACTGGGGATTCTTTTGGGTCTTGCCATTAGTTTCAGTTTTGGGTGGTGCATGTTGTCATGAGTTGCATGCTGTGCTGATTAAGCTGCATACTTCATTAATCAAGCTGCAAAGTTAAGTAGGTGAAATTTAATACACTCTACTAATCAAGGTGCATTCTTTGTTGAGCAAGCTGAATATTTTAAATGTAGAGGGTTTTTTATGTGCACTGGTACATAGAAGCTTGGATGTCTTTTACTGCCTACATACATGGCTAGCAGAAAGCCACCAGCAGCTATTCCATTACTGACAATGGAAGGAATGTGAACTTTCACTTTGATACTTGTTCCAGTAGACCCTAGGGAAGAAGTAATTAAAACTATCCCTAGTGAGCAAAAGACACTATTTTCCTTTGATAAGTCTGATTGGATTACACTGGAACTCTTTCCTACCATAGCAAGTGTGCATATGACTTTTGCACTTCAATTTGGTCTGCAGTTTTCTCATAGAATGAACTGGTTTTTAAAGCCCTCTAGTGATAATTATTGTCCTCATTTGGCTAATATTAATTCAGTCTTAATTCTGTTTTCATTCTGAACTCTTTCTTCAGTGCATCTCAGTCTTGTCTCTAAACTGACAAACACAGAAGAATGGCAGTTTTGTCTCTCGCTGTTAATGGACAGAACATACTGGGACATAGGCAGAGCTGTGGAGGAAAAAACCCTCAACACAGCCAGTTTGGTAGCAGCATGATTCAGTTTTATAACTGAACAAATTACATGGAGCCAACATAATGAGAAACAGTGCATTCTAACCAGTTTAGAGAATTATCATGTAAATGTAAAATGTGCAACTAAGGATACTAAGATATCACAGAATCATGGAATGTTAATGGTTGGAAGGGGCCTCTAGAGGTCGAGTCAGGCTCTTTCTGCCATTTTGTTTGCTTCACTTTGGGGATTTTGGCACAAGGATGCCTTTGGCAACAGGAGGCAACATCACCTTTCAAGGCAAGATTTCAGTTTGTGTGTTTCAGCAGCTTAGAAATGGCTTGAGGAATATTGGCTGTTTGAAAAAATGACCGTGAGTGCTGCTTTCCATATGGAGAAAAGTGCATAAAGTAAAATTCACAGTTAAGAAAGTCCTCCTAAGTGTTAAAAAACCCCACAAAATAAAAACAACAGCAGCAAAACAAAAATGGCAGCAAAAAAAACCACACAAAAAAACCCCAACCAAACAAACCACAACAAACCAAAATGAAAAAGACCAAACAAAAAACACTAAACTGTTGTGAAAACATTTTCTCACAGGTTAACTTCTTTATAGATTGCTGTCAGAAAGCAAGTGGTTGTATAGAAAGGTTGGGGAGTTAGTGTCAATTGTTCAGAAAAGTCTCTTGCTTTGTTCAGTCTGTGAAGTGCAACCTCCTTGGCTTCAGCTCAGCAGCTTCTTTTATATCATCATGTCTGTGCCTGTTCACTTTTGCTGTATATCCTTCACATCTAACCACTGGCAAAGTTGCATCTTAAGGCCTGTGGCAATTGAGGGAGTCTGGGTGCTCACTGCTGGAGCATTAAGAACTGTCTCCAGGGGCACAGCATTGTCTTGCACTTAGGCTCAGAGTGATTACTGAACATTATTTTCTTGTCATCTTTATCTAATCTTTATTCTTTTGTTGGAGAATCTGCAGGCAGAGATAAGGGTTATGTGACTGCAAGGAAGGCAGAACTGCAGCTCCTGAATACTTAGTTCATGTCTGATGTCAAACTGCTGACTTTCCAAGCTATCAACACAACGCTTTCCCCACACACAAAGGGTTGTGGTTCGTTTGTAAACTGAATTATTGAGATGTCCTCTAGCTTTACATTGAATTGGTAAAATTCTTTATTATACTCAGTAGGAACATCCAAGTGCCATAAATTATTCAAACTAAATTGGACTTCTCAAATCTATTAAACAGAATATAGTGCAATGCAATGACTGTGGTGTGCTTTGGGGCGTGCGTTAGTTGGTTTTTAGTGGTTTTTTTTTGTTGGTTTTTTCATTTACTCAAATTAGGTTTCCATGTTGGAGAGAAAAAATCAGTTCAGCTGTAACTTTAAAATGTTGAGTGGTGACCATCTTGCAATGTGCTGCCTGCTCTGTAGAGTGGGGACTTGTGTTTGGGTATGGTTGGTGAGACTGGCCCAGGGTGGCCAGAGAGGTGGGGGCAGCCCCATCCTTGGCAGTTTCTCAGGCCAGGCTGGATGGGGCTCTGAGCAACCTGCTCTAGTGGGAGGTGTCCCTGCCATGGCAGGGGGTGGAACTGGATCAGCTTTGGGGTCCCTTCCAACCCCATGTATGTACAGCACAGGTGTGCATGGTGTGCACAGTGGAGTTCTGAGCCAACACAACTCTCAGTGGGAATCGGTACAAGCGACTGGTTGCACAAGAAAACTAGACACATTTAACTTACTGCTGCTCTCTCAACCTTTCAAAATAGGGATTTCTGATGTGTGCATTATTTTTACAGGACTGAATGACTGTAGGAATTTTTGTTGGAAAGTTATGGGAAGCAAAGTTAGATTCCTAGGGTGCTTCACAAATGTAAACCTCAGAGGAGGAAAGTGTCCATTGCACACCACCCAGTGTCAGTGCCAAACCTGCGAGAGTAGGTAAATTCCACAAGATGTAAATTCCACTCGGTAGTGTGCAAGCTGATTGCGGCTCAACATTTACATAGGCTCTTTAATTAAGACTAAAGGTCAATAGGTTAAATAAGTAACTTAATCAGAAAATTATGCAGAAGTGCCACAAATCAAACACATTATACGACCCTTGAGATCGATACGGTATGCAAATCGATCAGTAAAGTATACAGCCTATGACTTCAAGTACTGGAACATGCAGCGTGCTGCTGCAAACACAGTAGTTGACAGAGTTTGTCTTGGTTGACAGCCCAATAGTTATTTCTTTTCACTCACAGGTTTTCTTTGTCACACAGGGTGTTTGATTCCCTCGGAACTGTTTCAGCTCATCCCGAGTGTTGTACAGAGGTGGTGTTGGGATGAGTGAGTCAAGGAGAGGTGTCAAGGCATGCATGATGTATAGTCACTGAGCTTGTGTAAGGGGCAGGGAAAGACAACAAGACTTCTTGAGCTAGGAAGCTAAGTTGTAGGCCCTCTAGAATAACAAATGAGCAGGGTCCACATTCCCTTCTCTTCTGTGGTTTGTTTGGCACAAGGAAGGAAGAGGGGACAGATTTATGGCTCCCTTATTCTCCTAGTTCATCTGTGCCAGCCCTGGCCACACCATAGGATAGACAACTACTTTCTCTCATGAGAATTGAGGGAAGCCAAAATGCAGTGTATTCCAACCACGAGCCTTGCCTGTCCTCATTTATTTGACAGGATGTGAGGAGTTAGGATTGGATACTGAGTATAGGGAGGTGGGTATAATTCCTGGCACCTCTGTGGATCTGTGTCCAACCACCTTCCTTTTGGGGGGCATTTGCTGTTTATTGTAGTCTTGTTCCCCCTCTGTTCTGGAACAGGCAAGTAGGTGACTTTCATGTGAGCTGAGACCACTGTTACTGATGTCATGTTTCAGCAGGAGGCCATTGCAATAATTCTGAGAGCTGTCTGGGTGCAGGAAAGCCTGTGCTGTCCTGAAGGATAGGAAATGCATCCCATAGGTAGAGATTTGTAAGCACTAGATTTTCAATTGCTGGGAGCAGTTTTTATCACCTGGTGGGATGCAGTAGGTTTTGAGTGCATACCAGTCTGTTATCAGGTCAGCAGTTCTGCAGCTCTTCAGATCAGCAGGAAATGCAGGGAAACACACAAAACTTCCCAGGTATGGGGATGACTTGACTGTCCACACTGCAAACAGACAGATTGATGGCATTTGGTTGGAACCACGTTCACACAATGTAGTCTTTCTGAACTCTTCCACATAGTTTCTGAAAGTACCCAGAGTTGTTATGGGAATAAGGCAGATGGAAAACCCCTCCTCCCTTAATCACAGTATGATGGGTTTCCTGGCAAAGGACACAGGATTTACTGCCCATAAGCACAAATACAAAAGTCATTGGCATCTAGCAGTGGAAGCCATAGACACTCTTGTGCCAAGTGGCATTCTATTGTGCCTCTTTCCCTTGTTCTTTGTCTGAAAGAGCCATGGCTGAGTGTATTCCAAGTGGCTGCATTGTTGCTAAGGCCCACTGTGGGAGGAGCCCAAACAGTAATACAATGGTACTGAGAAAGAGGGTATTGGAGCTCCACTCAAGCCCTTCAGGTTTACAGAAATGGCATTTCTGTGTTCATCTTTCTGTCCTTTGCTGCTCTTTCAGTGCTGCTTTTTGCTTGTTTGGTGGGTTTTTTTGTCTGTGTCATATGGTCCCTTATGTTGCCACATGTTAAACTACTTCAGTTTAACCAGGTAGTATAATTTCTGTGACTGTACAGGCAGGATTTTACTTGTTTGTTTCTAGAAATCTGAGCTTAAACTGCTATTTTAAGTTGTGGACTATCTTTGTTTTGATAGTAAGATTTCTGTCAGCAACTTATCTATTCACATTATCACATTCTACCAATGCTGTTGTTATTTCTCGTGGGGTGAGGCTGCATCAGTACTGAACTCTTACAATATTTTGATGATAAAAGTGCTAGACTCTGTGATTTGAACTGAACCTTTCTATTTATTTATATAGTTTTTGGTTTTGGTTTTTTTTATGTAAAAAGGTCAAAATTCTGCCCACATCTCTGCTTGCAAGTATCTTCCACAGCAGAGGGTGGCCTCAGTTTGCAGGAAACTTTGCAAGTGCTTACTAGGTTTCAACAGCTGCCTGGTACTGTGAGAGAGGTGTCTGCAAATACCACTTGTGATTTAGCTTTGGGTGTTTTCTGTACACTTGATTTAAAAATGAACAAGAAAGATACTGTCCTGAGAAATTTCTTATGATCACAGAGATGAAAGTAAAGATGTGGGGGACTATTCTAAATTGGATAAGGATCTGAAATGATAAGAAACTAGTGGAATGTGCTACACTCTATACATCACACCTCTAGCTAAAATAAATTTTAACTAAAAAAAACAACCCTTCAAGACCCCTGACCATGGAACTAGTGTATCACTGAGTAAGTGAGCTTCATTTGCTAAAGGGTGGCTGGAATTTTGGCCAAATGCCTCTGGCCTGGCTTATTTTGTATGCTGTAGTGCACTTCTAGCAGCATTCAAACTGTTTCCCGTGTGTGTGAACTGCAATCTCACTCAGAGGCACTGTATACATAGTGTTGGTTCACTAAATAATCTAAAGGACTTAGTTGGGGAGAACAGGCTCTTCTGTAAGCTGCTATTGCTTCTTTTACTACTTTTCTTTCATTATGGAGACAAGAAGCTTTTTCCTCTGTTTCTCTCTTCTTTTTTTTTTCTTTATTTTCTTGTCCATGGATATCTCAAAATGAGCTCTGAATGTGATATAAATATTATAAATTAAAATGACAGTAGGAAGAAATGCATACTGAGTATTTAAAATATCACAATTCCTATTTCAACGTCATGATAATGGTCCAGTTGAAGATTTCAAAATGTTCATGTTTAGCAGTGCTAGATTCTATTGATAACACATAAAAATTGATAGCAGAATTTCACATTATCTGGGCAGATGGAACTTCCTCCAACATATAGCTACCTGCAAATTAAGATGCTGGCAAAATGTGTGAGATCTTCTGTACTAGGCACCCTCTTGTTACTAGCTACTCAGTCTTGTACTTAAAATTGGATTTGTGTTGTTCATGAGTCTCTTAGCAAATATTTTCAAAAATACACAGTGATTTTCAAACTTAAAATTCAAAACTAGTCAATTTTAATTTTTTAAACACCCAGGGAATTTACACCTGATGCTTTATTCTCATTCTTTCTATAAGCCCATCTTTCATTTTGTTTTCTTTAGTTGATTCTTAACATACACATCTTTAATGTTTATTGCATGAGGTCATAATGTTCTTGCTTTGTGGTAGATTCCATAGACTAAATTTCTTTGGTTTTCATTACCAATAGAAAGAGTCAGTCAACCTCCTGATGTCATTCAGTCAACATATAATTTTATTAGAAAGGTCTGTGTGGAAGGAACTGCATCTCCACACAGCAAATGTTCTGGTGAAGAGGTTGCACTGGGACAATGAGTAAAGCTAATATTTTAATGGATGACATCTATATTGTTTAACCAATGTAACTCTTGTTTCTGTTACTAATCTAAATTCCAAAGCCTAGCATAAGAATGCAAGTGTGTTGCATTATGTAAATGATGTATAAGGTTCATATTGTCATGGAAAAAAAAAAAGAGATCAAATTCCTAACCCCAAGGCAAGGATCACTAGCTGTCTCAGTTCCATGAAGTAGTTGCTTACAGGAGCAGTTCATATGATTCTCAGCACTACAAACACTTCTTAACTCTTCCAGTGCATGAATTCCTTATTGAACAGAAAATAAAATACTTAAGTTAGCATTTCAAAGCCTGCGTTCCTTTTAAAAAGGAAAGAAAAGTAGCACATTTTTGTAAATCTGTGGGGTTTTTATGGTTATTAAGCTAATACACTTTAGGCTATTTGGTCACATTAGTAACTGCAAAATGCAATAAGAACATGAATGTGTTATCACAGCTGATCTGTAATACTTCAGGTGTGTGAGATACAGTATATCTCATTATTATTTAGCCCCCTGAGGTATACTAGGGTCTTCACAGAAGACACAATCCCGAATAAATAGCGAGTGATTATCATCTCAAGCTCTGGTCCCACAATTTACTATAGGAGCAGCACTTCCATCTGCGTGGAGCCTTATCTGCCTGGAGATTTCAGTATAAAGAGCTCTCAGCAGAAGGATGCCAGCTTCAATAGTCCCTTGTTCTCCCCTAGATCCCTATCTGCATAGGCTGCTGTGCTCAGGGCCTGTAAAGGAGGTGGGACACAACTGGCAAACCTTGTTTGTAAAGGGATCTGGGAGTTGGCCACGTGCAAGGCTGGAAGTGCATCCTCCCTTGATGCAGAAAAGTAATAGTGGAGATTTTTGTCACAATCAGCTTGAGTTCTATTTTTTAAGAACTAGTGTACTGTATTTAATGAGAACCCGTGTAATCAGGACATCTGCATTCCCAGTATGTTGCCCAGGGAACCAATTTACCCTAATGACTGTGAATGACATTTATTGCTGCTTAGACTAGTGCTTAATTTAAACAATAGTGCATTAGCAATATTTAACTTAATGGGGATGTATTGGGCTTATGCCAGTGGGTTAAGTAATGTTTAACTAGGTGTTAAATGGGTAATAATAGAATAATACTCTGACTTATGCTGTGCCAATGCATTCTACCTGAGAGTTTGTAAGTGTTAAAGAAAAATTAAGGTACCATACCTCTGAGTATGTTTTGAGGGAATTAGTTTCCCTCGATTTCCAGAGAAGCCAAGTCTGTCCAGTCAATCTCAGTTTGATGTCTAGACAGCAATCTTTTGATACTGATGGACTTGTGAGTGAAGTACTTTGTTTCTCCAGAGTCTGTACAGCCTGGGATAGATTTTGCCCTCTTGGTTACATTGCCTAGCATCCTCTTCACTTAGTTAGGTGATAAGGCTCCCTTTTTCAATTTAGAAATAAAACTCCTGGAGACAGTAAATCTACAACGGGAGACTGTTCTCCATGAACAGCAAGATAGAGCTGAGCATTTCAAAATGCCTCTATAATGTGCTATTATAGAATGACTTCTTTGGTTTTGCTTACCTTTCCACATCCTAAAGGAGACTGCCCAATGGCCATTGGCCCCAGGCCATTTTAGAGGCAGGATTGTGTTACCTTGGAGTACTCATGGTGTGTAACTGTACCAAATATGCCATCGGGAAAGCTGCTGTGGGTAGCAAGAAGCTGACGCCACAGTGTTGACATCTAGATGCCTGCAAAATTCTAGACTGTTTTATGCTGGAGACTTTGATTTGCCAGAGAGATGTTTCCCTGTCTGCAGCTCTTGTCAGCATCCCGGTCCCTGCACAGGAGGCTTCAGGTGCCTGCACACCCAGGAGTCAAGGCCCAGCTCTGATGCAGCATAGCTGTTTAAGGAGATAAGAAAGAGAAAAAATACAGGCATACAGGATTGCTGAGATGTCATTAGTAGCCCAGGTGTTCTGGAGAGAAAAAGGCAGTGTGGAAGATGCAGCATCGCAGAAGGGGAGGTGGGGAGCAGTGTGCCCATGAAGCTGGTAGAAGGTGGCAGCTCAGCCATGCTGGGAATGCCTCGCAGGCATCTCTGGAGGCAGATCACTGCCTGCCCGCTTGGGAACACTGCAGCTGCCTGGCTGGGATGGAGCAGTGACGCTTGGCTTCAGAGGTGGTGAAATACTTTCCATATGTTTCACCAAGAAATAAGTGCATTATACTTCTCTGTGAAGTATACACTGCTTGCAGTGTCCCTTTGTGGTGCTCAAACAAGTGATATTTGGCTTCAGCACATCGGAAACCTGCAATTCATCCCTTTTTTATCTAGCTAAGGCTGTCCCGTTGCATTGACGTGAACTTTTGTTCGAAGGTGACTTACGTTCAGATCTCTTGTCATGCAGATTGACTCCTCGATGCCTCTATAAATGTTACAGCCTTAGGCTGCTCTGCCAGTACTTTACTGGAATTGGGGATCTTGCAATAACGGGCTAATTTTTTTTTCTTCTTTTTACTGGTATTAGTGAATTTGTATTAAAAGCTACTATCCTGCCTAAACCATGACCGGAAGGGATTTGTATATTGCATCTTTATTCTTTCTTTAACCATTATATGAATGATTTTTACATAGATATAAAAAATGTTATATAAATGTGGCATGTTTATGTATAAATATATAAAGTACCAAAACACACAGAAATTCAAAATTAAAAGATACAGGTACTTAAAATGCAGTGTTTTCAGCAAGAATATACATGTTAACCTCTTGCAATGTTAAAATATGGCCAAATTGGAATATTGTAGCAAATATTCGGGATGCTTTGCTTTCTAAATGTTAAATTACAGCTGATGCTCTGCCTTAATTTAGGAAAACAGGCTGCTTGGCTGTCGGGCTGACAGGAAGCTTGCTAGATAAACCTCTTGCAGTGCAACAGGATTTCGACTATTAGTATGTCTCATTAAATAATAACTATGAAAAATAAGTATTTTTCTAAAGTCTTTCCGAAGTGGGTGTGTGTTATGTAGGAGCAGTTAACAAAAGTGTATTACGAAGAAAGTTTTGGAAAGATGAGCAATAGGATTTCTCACCTTTAGAAGCAAAGTGTACCTGAAAACTTAATGTTACTGTGTTTGTCATATTTTAATGTGATCTCCTCCCCCCCCAGCCCATAATATCATGTGAGGCTGGGAAGAACTGCATCGTTTGCTCCCTGCCGATTTTAGTTGTGTTACTTGTTTTGTTGGGTTGTTTTTGTCTCAACAAACAGCTTTGGGGAATGTGCTTACAGAGTTCATATTTTGTAAATGGTGCCTTGTTATTTCTGCTCAAGTGTTTTGTTGTGTTTTGGAGTGTAAACTGCCGAGGCATTTTGCCAGGGTTTGTTGCTTTCTCCTACTCAGAAGGAAAAAAAGGCAGGAAATGTTTAGTCTCCAAGTGAAAGGACTGAACTTCTCCTGGGCAGAAATCCCACTGACTCCAGTGAGAGGAAGCCAAATTGCCATTGAAAATGCATTGCCATGGCACTGAGTTCTGTCTGTGCCCAGGCAGACAGGGTCTGTGCGGGGAAACCTGGTGGAAAGCAGCAGCAGAGGCAGTCTGCCTTCTACAAGAGCCTGCTGCAGGCTGAGCTAGTTCTGCTGGAGGTCTGCTCTGGAACAGCATATTCCTCAGTGAGGGGAGACACTGAGAATGGCTCTGCCTTGCACTGACGGACCCAAGATGTTTCCTCAGTGCCTTTTAACAAATACCATTTCCCCTCAATCAGCCAGAGGTGACCAGATTCTCACCAGGATTTAGAATTAGTTTTTCCAGGGGAAGCAGAGAAGGAACTTTTGCTCTGATGCCATCTGTGATTTAAAACCAGAATTTCTGGTGGAAACAGTTATTGCACCCAAATATAACTGGTTGAAATATGAAAGGAACAGACCAGTATGTGTGAACAGAAGTGCAGCCATGCATTTTACATCAGGATTGGTGAACACCAGTGTGGGTGGGTTTTGGTAAGTGAACAGTATATTATGAAGACATCAGTTACACCTTTTAACTAAAGGGATGCATCTGCCTCCAGAGGAAAGTAGGCTGTGTTAAGTCCTTACTGAACCTGATATGAGTGTCTCTAATCTGCTTTGGTTCAGGATATGTCACCTGTAGGGATACATACCCAATATGTAATAAATAATATAAATATATACACATGCATAATACAGATTTAATATAACATTTAATATAGTATTATTTAGATATACTGTATTAATTGATGTAATAATATATTAAATATTGTGTATATATAAAAATATTAATGAGCAATTGACAGATCAACTGATTTGTAATATGTAATTATAATTTGATTTCTGATGTGTAATATGTAAATACAATTTTTTTAATATTGCTAGCCACTTTGCTTCTATTCTGTAATAGTCCATTTCCTTTGAGTATGAATCATTTAAATAAAAGAGAACAAAATAAATCAAATGGAAACAAACAATCCCCCCCACAAAGAAACAAGCACACCACTGTAACAGTGGCACCCAGGATGCAGCTTCAGGTGGTTTTGGTTTTGTGAACACCTAAGCTGGTGCTTGTTGTGAGAGAAGCTGACATCTTGCTCTTCAACAGCTTCCTTTGGCTAAAATGTGAACAATTCATCAGAGGTGTCCCTGAGGTGGGTAGGTGTGATGGCAGCCACAGGCAGGTGCTTACAGGGGGCTGATCTGGGAAGAGATTCCTCTCCTGCTCTGGCACAAGCAGGAGGGACCTTACAGAGCAGGGCAGAGCAGTTCTGCCTGAGTCTGCAGCTGCAACGAGTACTTCCAACACCTACCTGACTCACACTTTGCAACAAGGAATGACAGTATTTACTAAAATCAATACAAACTCTTGTTTGTTGTCAGGACTTTGAAGTACTTTGACAAAACTTCTGTAAGTTGTTTTTCCAGCTCTGCCCCCCTTGCCTTTGGCTTGAGGCTCCTGGGAGGAACACAGTGATGTGTCCAGCTGTACTCTGTCAGTTCTTTTTTTCTGGGGTGGCTGTATTTTGTTGGTGTTTGTTTTGTTCTTTTGGATTTTTTTAACCATATTCGGCTATTCTGCTAAATATGTTTGCCAAATAACTTTTGGGAGTGATAAGGACATACCCTTGCCAGGTTAATTTGCCTTTTCCCACAGTTTCTGAGATAGCAGTCTTGCTGTAGAAGCACTTATGATAACAATGGTATGAAATTAATTTCAAATAAGGGCCTGATGCATATTGTCCTGAAGTAAAAAAAATAAATATTCCTTTCATTGACTCTGGTGGGTGTTTGAACTGAAAAGGAAGAAAATTCCTGAAAATGTAAGGTTCTTAATTTTCCTGAATGCCAATCACAACTGTTTTAGTGTGAGCCAGAGCCCTTCCTGATTGTGTGGGGAGCCCAGCAGCCAGAGACCACCTCTGCTCCAAGGAAACCCTGACAGAAGAGAAGGGAGGAGGGGTGGGGATGGGAAGGAAGAGTAGGGAAAGGGATCAAGTTGAATATATGGCATCAGGAAAAATTATTTTCTTCATGAAAAGTTGAACGTAAAGGAACTTGCAGCTGGTATTCATGGTAGAGAATTTTTTGGTTAAAAAGATTGACATTTTAATAAACTGATCTTAATTAACACTACTTTGAAATTCTGAGTTCTATGCTCCCTATCTCAAAACACTAGAACTAGTGGCTTTTTAAATAATTTGCTGCTTGTGGGTGATCTCTTTTTGAAACAAACCCAGACCCTCCAGTCACAATTTATTTTTTATTTCAAAAATGATTTTTACGAGCAAATTTTGCTTTGGTTCAAGAGAATTATAAATCATTATTACACAGCCAGACACTTCAAACATTTTGTAAGAGCTTTGTGCCCAATGAAGCATCAAAGGCAATGCTGAAATTCATGATTACAGCATGGGTGCACGTCCATTCATTAATACATTAAAGTTCAGGACTGTAATGTTGTTAATAGGATTTCTAGATTGTCATGCATTTCTCTTGTAGTAAAGGTGGCTCTTCCTGCCAGACAAAGCAAGTACTTCATTAATGCCAATTTATGAAAACTTTTTTTTTTGGTAGACAATTTAGGGCTACAGAACTTAGACTGAGATTTCTTAAGAGCTTTTTGTTGCTACTTATTCACCAAGGAAAGCTTTTGTTTCCGCTTCCCTCTCCCCCATGCTGTGGTGTTGGTAATCTACATAAGGAAGGAGGGAAGACTGGCAATTATCAATAGGTATTTTTCCTGACCCCTTCAGTTCTGACACTAAATTATACTCAATGATCATGAATCTATTTAGCTCTCACTGTAATAATCTCTGGGAGACGTACGTACCAGGGAACAATATACTTTTGAATGTACTTCAAAGATGAGAGAGCTCTTCAAGCCCCTGCTGTGTTCAGATCCCCATTGTGTTACACACCGCTCACATCCAGAGTAAGAGGTGGCCCCTGCCCCTCAGCATTTACAACCAGGATAAATGAGACAAAGGACAGAACAAATGAACTGCTGCACGGGTTTTACTGCTGTGGATCTAAGCCTCGGGAAGATGAAATGATTTGTTGAAATTGGGCATTGAATCTGTGCCAGAGCTGGGAAGTGACTCCCTTTTCCCCGAGATCCCACATAGTGATTTCTTCTTGATGTAAATGTCCATAAATGTGAGAAGAATGGACTGATGTGCAACAGAATTAAAAGCCCATCATTGTCCTGAGGTTTCTGAAATTCCTGTCTAGTTAGGGGAGTTTTCAGTGTGGCATTTGAGTATGTGCAGTAAGTGATGTGATGGTTTTGTGCTAACAAAAACCTGTTGTTATCAATGGTTTTCCCAGAGACCTAGGCAGGTGTAGGAAGTTGGGAGGTGTGATCTCGGAGCTCAGTGTGCTGTTCTCCTTTTGCACTGCACAGAGTTTTCAGAACTTCTTACTAGAATAAACTTCCCTCTTCCTAAGCAGAGGAAGCTTCTTAAGTAATAGTTAACTACTTTCATCTTCTTTTCTTTCCTGCTTCTGGCTAACTTCCAAGGAAGTATTTCCAAATAATTCTTTGTTGTTGATATTGTCCCTTTCTTGGTTGTCCTGTTGTGGTACTTTGTTTTCTGAAAAGAGATCTTCACCTAGAAGCTGAAACCCCAGTAGCCACTGCAGCTTTGCCCTGCATACAGAGCACACATACACATTGTTTATTTTTCCCACAAATTTCCTAAGAGTGTGAGTACAAAAGGTGCAGGAAAAGGTTGTAGCACTTTTGAGTTAGGTGGGCTTGTAGTCCTCAGCCTGCCCTCCTTGCTGTGGAGATGTTCTCTAGAGGTGTTGGGGTAGCCTCTTCCTGTGCCATCTCATTGCTGAACAGCACGGCCATGTGTGATGTGACTGCCTGGGCTCTGGGCAGCCCACAGCTCAGAAGGAGAACCTCAGGTCAAATGTGTTTGTGTTGACAGGCCCTTTTTGGACCAGCTTGGTGCTGAATGCAGAACTCCTCCAGTGTGGTCAGTCCCTTAGCAGCAGAATTGCTCTTCTCCAGGAGAAAGGGCAGTGATGGGAAGAGTTGTGAGCTGAAACCACCGTGTTGGAACACACGTTCAGCCTGATCAATAACTGAGGTTAAAATGGCAGGTTCCAGGCTGACATTCATTTTAGCAGGGAGAGAGTTCAGGAGCTTCTCTCTAACCTAGGGTCAACTTGTCATGTAGAGCTGGTTGTTAAAGTAACTTGGTAACAGGTAACTTGGCTGCTTGGTAAATTCCTGATACTATTTTCCCCCGACAGGGAGGCAGGAGAAGGGCCTTGTTTAGACTGCTTTGCTCCATTTCTGAACCAGCTCCCTGCAAATGAGGGAAAAGGCTGTTGTGAGACCACGTGCTTTATGAGAACTGAAATATAAAATGAGTTCCTTTGAGTCCTACAGGAGGCTTGAAATTTTCTTGCAGAGGAAGAAGCTTTGATCCACAATATTTTCATAAGTATTCATAAAGAGATAGAATTAGAAGCTCCCCTTTATTCCTCTTTTCATGTATGCTGGTTTTAAAACACATTCGAAGCTGTGGAATTGATTGAACTTCCAGTGCAGCTTCTTTCCAGAGATGGGCTAGGCTAAAATGCAGGGTATCCCAGGAAGCAAAAATATCCTGTAGGATGATACTCCTCTCCATGCTCAGCTGGAGCAGTAGGCTATGGGGGGACATTGAGATTTACACTCTTTCTTAAGCTGCCTCCACAAGCACCAGGGCTTTCATACAGGCATTTCAGTGGCCTTGAAATTGCCTCTTCTTCCTCATCTGTGTGAACAAGGGATGGACCCTTCACTGGTTTCTACCCTGTGTGGAATTTATACTTCTGCAAAGAGGTGGTGGAATAAGACCTTGTTTGCTGATAGTGTTTTAAGACTTTATATGTATGAAAATTTCATGTTAAATAGAAGGTAGCAAACCAGGGATGTATCTATAGGTTACAAGTTCTCCATTTAGATGGAAGAACAGCCTGTACCTGTGGAGCAGGTATTCTTGATTTGGTGAGAGCTGATTCTGCAATTTTATTTTTTCCTATTCAGTTTACAGAGCTAGTCAAAAGCATTTGAAAACAGATCACCTAAAATACATCTACTTTTTCACCTAGTTCTATATCTAATCTCTATAATTTACTTAGAACAGTAGTTACTGGAAATATTTCAAATCTTGGAATAGGTAGTCTGGTACATAGATCCAAGGAGGTTTCAAATCTCAAGCAGACAAATGCTCCAAAAGAAAGGAGGAAGGAATGTCATAATGACAAAGCAAGTCTGGCCACCTAAGTGTAGAATGTGAATGTCATCTGTGCTGACTTTGCTCCTTAAAGTAGATGTAATTGGGTATTTTGTCCTTAAATTATTCCTTCAGATATTCTGTTTACTGTGCTGAACATCTGCTGTCTTATCCTCCTTTAGATATTATCTCTGGGATTAAGATAAATTGTATTAAAATAATGCACAAAATCTGTTGTACTTCCAAATGTTTGCATCTTCTGTGTGAGATTCTTAGAGCTTTGCCATCATTTTCTGGTGTCACCCTCAGTAGATCATTCAATCTCTTAATGCATTGGCTCCTTTCTGTTAGATGAGAATATTTTGAATCTCACAGGGTGGTTATGGAGATAAATAGAAAGTGAATGCCAAGATTCTGAGGACCATGCAGGTACTTAAAATAGCAGTCAGGGCTTTCCTGAGAATGATCACCATTTTGCTGTATCTCACTATGCACATAGCTAAAGGGAAAATGAGGCATTTTAAATGTCACTACAGTTCATGTGTAGTGCAGTTGATGGCATAGCTCTTGACTTTGCCCCAGTTTCTTCATCCTTTCAGGGTCTCTTTCCACTTGCAGAAGCACAGCATACCCTCTTGTTTACTTGTTTGTTTTCCTTTTGTCTGAACCAATAAAATATTTAAACACAATAAAAATGTTTATTAGAGGCAAACAGCACAATAACTATATTTTAAAAAGTACAGAACAACACAGTGAACAAATCTTACTCCCAGGTGTTTCCTTGATGGCAGGCATGAAAGCTGGAAAAGTGTTCATTATATCCTATCAGTTCTGTCAAGATCAAGGGTAGATTCCCGGAGTGAGCAGCACAAAAGGCAAAATGAAAATCTCCTCCTCTGTTACAGGAGTTGTAGATATACATATGTATATGCTGTGTGTCTGTGTTTGTGCATATGTGTAGGTTTCTGCACAGTCAATATAAATCAGTAGCTCTATCATCTTCTATTGACAATATGAGGAAAATCATGCTCTTTGAAAGGTGAAGATCACAAGATTTCTTTTTCTATTGTGGAATTTCCAGAATAAAACAACTGTAGTGAGACTTAGAGGTTGAGACTGCAAAGTAAGTCATTGGTATGAGGGCATTAGTTTTTTTGTAACTTTCAGTTCTGACCACGCAGACTTTAACCTCCACATAAAGACCTAGCAAAGTGGGAAGTCACCACTAAAGTTTCCAGTTTCATTAACACACAGGCTTTGTCTTTGGCATTAGCAAAGTGACTGCTTGGAGTCTTGGAAAACTAGCCTGGGTAGCCTTCTCCTCTCAGCCTCACACTGGCTGTGCTGAAAAAGAGTAAGCTGTTGTGCATTTATCACTAGGTTACGTGCTAGAATTGTCTATGTTGTATAGATGTGAGTTTGCCTATGTAGTGCTAAGGGGCTTGGAGTTGTGATGTGGGGAGGCATTCACAGAACATCATGAATAGATCCTCAAGGGATGATGATGAATTTACTTTCTTAAAGAGTAATTTAGGGCTTCACCACTTACTAGAAAGTTAGGATTGCCTGCAAGAATGTCAGTGTCCTGACTTTTGATATAGTGTGTAAAGTGTTAGAAGTGCCAGGTGAATAGATTTTTAATAAAAAATCATATCTAAACTGCTTGTACACACCCTTAGCCTCACCTTAGGGTGTGTAGGAAGGGCAGTTTCTTGATGAGCTTGCTTCAGTGTCAGAACAGACTTACATTCATGCTCTGGCACTGCTGCATGCTGCCCTCTTCTTGTGTGTAGGCATCTCTGGGTGAACACTGGAAGCTGGGTTGGTGGCGTGTCCTCAGTTCCAGACACAAGGCAGTGTCCCATGTCCATCTGAACCCAGCTGCTGGGCTAGTTTAAGCTAGATCATGCCAGGGAACTAGTTTGCTAAGCACTTGTGATGGTGCTATTGACAAAGGAACTGAGGGTAAGGGAAGAGAAATTAAAGTGTGGGAATTTTCTTTTTTGTTGGTTGGTTGGTGTGTTTTTGTTTTGTCAGCTCTGAAACAAATGTGATACAGAGCTATTTACTTAGTGCCACGTAGGCACTGTGATCTCCATGAGTGTATTTTAGTACCAGACTAGATCCAGATGCTTTTGTTAGAGTGGTGTTTAAAAGCAGGAAGACATTCTGTGCCTTGTTTAGATGTTTTCACATGGGCCACTAAGTGGTTGCACAGCAGTGCCATTCTTATCTGAGCTAAAAAAAGACTTGGCTTCTCATTAAGTGTCACAGAGCATCATGCCCCTAAAGCTTTAAGATAAAAAAACCCAGCAACAATTCTGATTTTAAATTAAGGAAAATATTTCTGAGAAGCTGCCCAATTACCTTCTATTGTTTAGCTCCTTGTATTTGCCTTATGATGTGTGTATATCTGCTTCATTTGCTTACTTTCTAAGCTCTTTGTGATTAGTGTAAGAATTTGTAGGCTTTTACTCATAGCTTGAATTCAGTAGTCTCAGTCCTAGTCAAGATGGGACAGCTCTTTGACTCGGCTGGGATGGCTTTTCACCCAGGAGAACAGGATGCTCAATACCTTTGTCCTGGTAATGGTGAACATAGAACAGCTTCTGCAGGGCCATGAGCTTCTCAGCACTGCCACTTGCTTTATGGCTTTCAGTGGAGAAACCAGCATCTGAAAGCACAGAAGGAAACCAGCAGGTGACAGCAGCGTGGAGTAGTTTGTCCTGCCACTGTCCACAGGTGAGATGTTCTGTGGTTTAAACACTATTTCAAGCTAACTGCATTTTTGAAATACTAATTGATGTGAAGAAACATTCTTATACAAGTATGTGTTAAGAGTATATTTCTGAAAAAAATCACTAAACTCTGTTTCAGAAACAGTGACAGCATGATCAGTTGGTTAAACCCTGACCTGAGCTAATGCATAGGAAATAAGTTTTTTAAAAGAGTATCCTGAATGAAAAATGAACAAAAGGTTAAAACCAAACCAAAACCAAAAAAAGTTGTATGGTTAGCTGATGTTTGTTGTCATTGGTTCCCAAGGTAGTCTGTCCTCTCTGGCATAATCTCACAAGTACAGTTCTTTTCTGATTGTACTATAGTAAGCACAGAAATGTTCATGCCTAATATGCTTTAATCTGCAGCTGCATGCAGAGTTAGAGTACTGCATGTACACACCTCCTGCATGTATCCCTGAGGATTTGTTCTAATGAAAAGCCTTCTATCTGCACAGTAATCCCTCTCCTTTCTCCACCCATGTGCTGCTTCAGGTGACACAACCTTACCTTGGCTTAGCAGGAACATCCATGCCAGGGAAGGAGAGGTAGAGGGGAGTCCTGCTCTCTTGACTTACTGCAGGGGAGGAGAATGCACTGAATTCCTCCTCTCAGGCAGAAACCCTATCTGATGGAAAAGCTTGAGGGCTGCAGCCAACTTTGCCTGGCTTTTTACTTAATCTGCTGAAAAGTATGTCCCTTGGTCCAGGTAGGTGTGGACAGCTGGGCAGACCAGGCCTGATGCAGATGCAGGCACGTGCCCCTGGATCTAAACACTGCTGTTGATCTAGCCCCATGGACTACCCTGGATGTCACACATGAAAACTGTTGACTCCTTTTAGGACAGGAGAAATTGTGCTCCAGCACTGGTTTGCAGTCAATTGGGGTAGAAACAGAGAAGAGGCAGAGGCTAGTAATTAGGCTTTAGCAGTTTATGGAGTTTCTAATTGCTCATGGGCATGCTTCTGACCTACTGGCATTCTGAGATAGGAGGTGTTGTGTATTAGAATGTCATGAGTCAGTGTACCAGTTGCTTTAATCTGCTTTCCTTTGCAGTAGCAGTGAATCCAGAAGCATGCTATGGATAGTAATAGTAATATATATAGTAATAGTATAGTAATATATATTACTATATATGTAATAGTTTGAAAATACGTTTAGACATGGCACCTCAGGGCATGCTTTAGTGGTCACAATATTGTTGGGTAGATGGTTGGACTTCATGATGGTCTTTTCTAACCTTAATGACTCCAATATTGATCTAGCCAGTAGGAATTTGTTAAGCTGTCCCAGTTGTAGTTTGCAGTTATCTGTCCATGCCCTAATTTGACACTTTGGGCACTCATTTTTTCCCCTCCTGTTTCATCAGTTCTTGGGAATAATCACTCCCTACAAAGCAGCACTCGATTAAGAAACATTTTAAGGAGTTTCTAGGTTTGACTTCAGGCAGTTGCACTCTTCATCTGCACTGGGGTGCAGCAGAGCTGGCAGCAGCACAGGAACAGGGCAATGGCAGCAGGTGATGATTGCAGCTCAAGTGGGGTGATAGCATCTGTGAAGATGTAACCAGCCCATCAAGAACACATAGAATTGAAGTGAATAGTTGCACCAGCAACAGACAGTGGGGATCATAAATCATCTTGCAGCCTAAGTATAGACAAAGCTGAGGATCTGAAAAGCATCCCAAGCACATGTGAGTCGTGTTCTCCTTCTGCTCTCCTGTCACCTTCTCCATTATTGGCTGCTGAGGAACTAGAATTCCTCCTCTGGGTTTGTTGTGACAACAGCTCGGAGTTTACAAAATGTTTTTTGGTGTGAATCTTGTCACCTTGCTTGACAATTTTCTTGCTTCTTTATAATGTTCTGGGGGGTAACGCAAACTATAGTTGAGTGTTTCTCACTTTGGAGAACATGTGCCTCCAGGGGTATGTAAAGGCAGGAGAAGAACAACAAGAAAATTAAATGAAAGGCACAGCAGCCTGACCAGGAGGGATGGGTGAGAGGGGGGATGCTGCAGCCCTTCCTTAAACTGCCTGGATACAAGTGGCCTGGGAACTGCTGGACACTGGCAAATGCATCATTAGTGGCAGTGTGTGATAGACAAGGCATTTATTTCTGCAAGCCACTGTCTGGTATTGTTGTGGCTCAGTTAATTGCATCCCACTGGCAGAAGGATGCACGGGAGGGGATTTGCAGGACAGTGCTAGTTTCCTCAGTTCAGACACAGTACTTATGGGGAATGGTGGCAATGCTGTGTGTTTAGCTTCACTCTCCCTGTGCTCCAGTTCTCCTTCATTAGGATAATGCTTTGGTGATTTTCTCTTATGCTAAAACCAACATTATTTGAGACTCCTCTATTATGGAAGTAAAACTACCCAAAAAGAGGACAGTGGACACCTAAGCTCACATTCTGATTCCATGGTGTCCTAGGTGCAAGCTACTTTGGAGTTTTCCTCCATAACAATATGTGGATCTGAGGAGAAATTTGCATCTCCTTTTTCAGTTCAGAGTTGCAGGTATTTGAGAGATCAAGATTTTAGATAGGAGTTACTTTGTGAAGACAGTGATGGACCCAGTGAATACAGATTGTAAATCTTTCGGTAAAAGGGACTGATGAAGGTAGTGTAAGAAGGCAAATGAAGAAAAATTCTGATTCTGCATTCTGGGTTGTTTTTTCTCAGCAAATTAACAAGATTTTGTATATCTCTGTATGTTACAATGGTTTAAAAACAATCCTGAAAGTCTAAATTCTGCAACTCACTAGCACAGATCTATTTGCTAACTAGCACATGTGGGTTGACTTGTAGTAATACAGAACTCAACAGGAGTAAAGTAGATGGGAGGTATTTGCTGCATCAAGCTCCTTGAAAGAAATGAGAACCCATAGCTATAAAATGGTGAGATTTTCATCTGCTCACTCTGTAATGTATAAAATCCACACCTGCATGGGACATTCTAATTACTAGAGTATCTTTGGAAAAAAAACCAATTAAAATTCTAACTATTTCTTTGTTTTGAATGGAAGAACGCTGTATTGGGCTGCACCCATAGTTCTGTGGTAAGAGCTGTGGCCAATCATCAGCCTTTTGCTGATAGCTGGGAGACAATGGATACCTTTACACTAATTTTTATAGGGTACAGACAATTTAAAGTCATCTAGCCAGGATCTCCATAGTAAGCAGCACAATGCTTTGGGAAGGTGCATGAAGTGGAAAGGATTAGTTAATGCAGGGGGGTGGAGTAACTGTGTGGAAGGTAAATTGCACATCTTGGAGCAGAAGAATTTAGCACCCAAAATATTTTTCATCCTGATTTCTTTCCAATGTAAGTTCTACTTGTAAGTACATTTTGAACACCCTTAATGAAGACAACAGTAAATGAGCAATTTTTAAGAGAAGGTTTACTAGCTTCTGTGTAGTTCAAGCTCCATATGCTTTAGGAAAAGGAGAGGGACAGAGGATATTCCTTTTGCTTTTAAACAGCTGCTTTCATGACCAAGTGCAAAGTCCTACCTATCTTCTCTTTCAGAGGCAACCCACACTGCTCTTGTTGTTGGTAAGGAACAGAGAGGCAAAGATACTCAAGTGAAAATGCAATAGCTTCTGGGAAACAAAATGCATGGTTAAAAATAAATTCCTTGTGAAAAGTTCTCCAAAAGGATCTTTTCAAGTTTATGGCAGAGAATGAATCCATATCCTAAAAAAGAATCAAGTCAGCAATTGTCTGCACTTTTCATGACTCTCATGTAAAACCTGGCAAACAGATTATTTGTTGGCTTAGTAGATTAGACACGAGGGCTTCTGTAAATTAAAAACAAAAGCAGCTTTGGAATGTATTTCACTGTCTCGGTTGGAAAACAAAGATCTCTTTCCCTCCACCCCTTCTTTTCCTTAGGATAATTAAAAATAAAAAAAAAAAAGTGTACAGAGCCATATAAAGAAAACAAGGGCTGGGATGAAAAAAAAGATCTTCCTTCAAAGAGATGTCAGCAATCACAGTTTTCATTTATCTGTGCCAAGAAATGTGCTTATATGTAGGTCTGAATGTAGTTTATTCTTGTCTATTTATGGAAGTTATGCTCTTAGAGACCTTAATATGTAATAAAAAAAAGGAAAATCCTTAATTACAATCTGTTTTAAATGATGCTTAACTTAAAACCTTTCAAATACTCCTCCAAGCATTACACAACGTTCCACTGTCTTCCTTTTCTAACACTGCTTACCAGTACAAAAACTTGAAAGTTTATACTGTAATTATCTAGGATTTTTTTAACTTCAAGAAAGTGTGAACATGGGCAAAATACGTTACTTGGAATTTTGGTAATAAGAACACAGGATGCATTTAAAATGCAGCTTGCTTGGTAAAAGTCATTCAAGAAAGAGGAAGAACACTCAACAGTCTGGGAGTGTGGGTGTCTGAGGACAGCCCAGAACTGTGCCTTGACAGCTTAGACAATTATTTATTTTCCTATAGAGTGAAAAATTCAGACGTTTCCATAACTCACAAATTACACGTTCTGACCAGGAGCTACAGAAGAATTCCTTAAGAGATGCTTGCCTCACACAAAAGTTTCTGATTGTGCTCTGAATGCTTTTATCAATGCTTATTTTTTCCCTTTTATTTTGTGGTAGCTTCTCCCTGGGTTTCTCCATCTCTTTATTTCTCTTCTGTTTAATTCTGGGCTGAATCTTGTCAGACTTGGGTGATGGGAGGCTGGCAAGTCAAAGGAAATACAAGGTACCCAGGGAATAGTCTTTGCTCAGTCACAGAAGAAGAACAAAACTCCATTCTTTTTCCAGACACTGCAGAATCAGGCAGTGGATATCTAGTGGACACAAAGGAAGACTGTGCTAACATGTCTAGAGGCTTGATGTTCTTTCCTCCCAGCCTTTCAGGTTTTTATAGACTGCAACCAAAAATCAATGTTTAGGATGCTGTATGAGGAATGCAGAATCAGGTTTTTTTTAATCAGCAGTTGGGAATCATCTTAGGCAGTTTTGGCTAATAAAGTTATCTGGCCAGTTATCAGGCATATCCCATTGAAGACAGTAATTCTCAAGGATATTCTTGATTTTGATTGAATGTTTTTTATCTGTGAACACTGCAATCTTTATGTCAAAACTAATACTGATTTTCAGTTCTGGGCCAACTGGCAGATCCAAACACAAATATTACTAATTGGCTGCTCATAAGCCTTTCTAGCAATTAATTCAGTTATAAATGATTCAGACCTTTCTGTAACCCAAATAAGATTCATGCTTGGTTTTCATGAATCTTATTCATGAAATTATTTCATGCTAGACAAGGATGTGTAATAAACCATTATTGAGGTTGGGAGAAATCAGATGGTTTGACAGTCCTTATTACCTCTGCTGCAGTGTGGCAGATGGATAAAGTGTAACCTTTACTGCCAAGATGGGTTTTTAAAATGTCTTTTTAATAAAAAATAAAATAGTAGTTATTTAATTTCCAACTTTTTCAGGTGCCACCAAGCTGGGTGGGTGTTGTGGACCTGCTGGAGGGTAGGGGAGCTTTACAGCAGGACCTGGGCAGGTGTGATCAATGGGCCAAGGTTCATTGCATGGGGATCAACAGGGGGGAGGGCTGGGTCACAATGACCCCATGGCAAGCTACAGCCTTGGGAATGTGAGTCTGGAAAAGGGCCTGGGGGTGTGCATCAGTAACCAACAGGAGCCAGGAGTGTGGGCAGGTGGCTGAGAAGACCAAAGGCATCTGGGGTGGTGTTAGACACTGTGGGCAGCAGGAGCAGGGAGGTGGTTGTGCCCCTGTACTGGGCACTGCTGAGGCCACACCTTGACTGCGTTCAGTTTTGGGCCCCTCACTTTGAGGACTCAGAAGTGCTGGAGTGTGTCCAGAAAAGGTTGAGGGGAAGGTGAGATGTGAAAGGATGGACAGACCTAGTGAGGTCTCTTGCCCAAGTGGCCTGCTCCACACCCTAAGTTGCTTTCATTATCAAACAGAGGTGCCAGTAACCCAGGAGACAAGGTTCCTGTGCTTTCTGTATTTTCCACGTAATTTTATCTAAGTTCACTGGGTACTGGATCTCACTCTTGCTGGTTGTTGAAACTATTTAGCCTTGTGTCCCATTAAGAACTTAAAATAAACTTTAGTTACTGCTTATTGTGTCACGTGTATCTTTCATTTTGATGTGATTTGTGTAAGAAAAAAATATACTTTAAATAGGGGGTCATAATATTGAGGATGTGGTCCTGTAGGTGCCTGAGAGATGAGATGATTTTGTGTTTTCTCCCACGTGATAACCTGGAAGATAAAAAGTGTACCAAAGAAGCAGAGTTAACTTCACAAGGCCTAGTGCACCTCTGTTGCAGTACCTAGAATTATTCCTGGGTCAGACCACTGTGAAAAAACAAATCAAGGCAATAAACAGTGAATATAGTCAAATCATTGCCACTTGCTACCTGGGGTTTACTTATAAATTGAATAAGCTGATTCTGTGAAAGTCCTTGAAATACCTGGCTCAGAATTATTGCTGTCATGGACCCTTCTCTTGTTACTAGGTTCTGTGGTGGAATACCTAGGTTTGATCAAGTGGAAATGAGTATTTACACACAGGTTAAAAAAAACCAACCCAACAGTGTAATTTGTGAGAGTAGTAGGGTTGGGAAATCCCCCTGCAAGATTGTAGAGGAAAATGTTATTGCAATTCTAGAACTCTTGATAGTTCAACTAGGCTGTTCTCTTTGGCACTGCTAGCAGTCAGTAGGGCAGACTGTGGACTAATGTCTTGCCAAGGGCCTTTTTTCATGCCAGAATTATTTTATTTTCCCCCCAAGATAAAAATCTTTAAAAGCTTTTCTGTGCAACAAACTTCTTTGTCTCTTCAGCCGTGCATAAGTGAGCAGTTAGTGTGATGTTTGTCAGAGATGGGGAGGGACTTGCTGTCCAGCTAGAGCATAGGCTCAGGGCAGAGTGTTTATGGCTCTGGTGGCAGTCCTGCCTCATGAGGCAAAAGTAAATGCTGGCATAACCTGAACTGCCAGCTAAGTCATCATTCTCTGCTCAATTCCCAACTGAACCCATCTTGTCAGGCCTTTTGGATGAAGAAAAGGTGTTTCCAGACTTATAGATTCTCAATGGCAAGTTTTGCTCAGTCTAGAACAGTAGAAATCTGTGCACATTTCTAATATTATTTTTTTTTTTTCCTACAAAGCACAAGCATCACCTCCCTGGCTCATATATGAGAGCTCTGGCACTATTTTGTACCTCATTTAAACATTGTTTTATAGGCTGAACTCTACATCCTCATTGTCTAAATTGTCAGGATGGTAAAGTTGATTAGCAAACTGCTTATATCTTAAAAAGTGGCCTGTTTTAGGTACACTTGTTCTCTGCCAAAGGTTTTCTTGGCTTTTTTTTTTTTTCTGCTTTTTTTTTTCCTATCTCTACATTATTTTCTGAAGAGACTGCTATGTTTTCTTGTGGTGGTGATTAAAACTATGTCAAATTGCACATGGCTGCCCAGATCTTTTGGAGCTGATTATTAATGGAGTTTTGGAACAAATAAAACTGAGTTAATTAGTGCATCTGTAATTAACAATAATCAACTCTATTCATCTGTAACAAACAACTTTGCCTAATCACACTAGCATGAGATAAAAGTGGCAACAGTTGTATATTAGCAGAACTGACATGAGCTCTGGTTTTGCATACACTCAGTACTCAGTGTCATCTTTCTGCCTTGCTTCATGTGTTCAATCATCTTTTATCATCTCTGTGTCTACAAGGTTTGTTGGGTATCACTCCACTGTAAGTTTTACTGCTGTGGCAGAGCATCTACTATAAATCAGTCATGGATTTACAGATCTAAACCATGGCTCAGATACATCTCCATCCCATAGAAATCAGCATATCTCTATCAAACTTACGTGGCTGCATCTTCTGTTGTTTGACATTCTTTATGTATTTCTGTCCTATAAAAATATTTATCTAAATAACTGATATGCTCTGCTATTACAGAACATGGTACCAAAATACTACCTGTGTCTTAGGTGCTTTGTAAGATACCCAGCTGCCATTAATGACTAAAACTCCAGTGTGATTGGCTGGCCAACACAGAGTTAGGAGCCTTGCAAGACCTTGTAAGAATGGCAGCACTAATTAAGGCCAAAGATCTGTCTAGCTTTGTATCCAGAGCTTCATGTTCTGTGTTTGTTTAGCAGCTCACAGTGTATTGTCAAGTGTAAGGTGCTGGTGTTAATGCCCTTGCTTTAAACCATTCAGCTCTCTACCATCCACTGTATGAAGAACTGCCTGCAGTTTGGTTTTGTTGGGGTTTTTCTAACTCTGGTACTACAACCTTCTAACCACTCTGTGTTTTAGGCTGAAGAGTCCTTATATAATTAGTCACTTACTACATGGAGTGCCAGAAACTGGACAAGAGTACAGCAGGTGTAGCCTCTGAAGTGCTGAGCACCTTCCCTTGACCTGTTGGTTGCACTCTTGCTAATGCAAGCCAGGAGGTGCTTGACCTTCTTTGGCATAGGAACTCATTTAAACTTGACTCCCAATTCCCTTTCTGCAGCATTGATTTCTAGTCAAATGGTTCCCAGCCTGTATTTTTACACAGGGTGTTTCTTCCACAATTTGCATTGTCTTTCAGCTTGATGAGGCTCATGCTGGTCCATTCCCTAGGCTTTCTGAGGTGTCCCTGCATGGCAGATGCCTTCAAGCATATCAGCTGCTGTCCACTGTGAGGTGTGTGAAGCTGGTGAGGGTGTGCATTGTTTTGGAGTTCCTGATGAAGATGCTAAACAGCATTGCCCAGGTAGTAGCCCCTGAGGAATGTTTATTGTCATCAGTTGCTCATTAGTCTTTGAAGTATTGACCACTACCCTTTCAGCTCAGTATTCCTAACTTTTCCTTTCCTTTTTTAACCACTACTGAGCCAACTTTTATGTAACTCCTTCCTTTGCAACATCTTGAGCTTCCAGATGAGTACTTGCAGTCAGCTACAGTCCTGCATTTTATATTTGGCTGCTGGTGTAACTTGGAATGCCTTTAATGAATTTTTTACATTTTGAAACTTTCAAAACTTCTTACATTCAGCTTGAGAAGTTAAAACTTTTTTTTTCAGTAGTTTTCAATATAAAAAATGCCTAAGCAATTGGAGAACTGGTTCAATGTGGGGTGTATTTCATCTTTCTGTGGCTTAAACGTTAGATTGGCTCTGACATTGGATATCTTGATGAATGATGGAAGGCAACTTTGGAGACCCCATTGGATCACCCATCTGTTGCATAACTCAGCTGTTTTTTGTGCTCCTAAAATGCTGCTGTTGTAAACAAGTGCAGAACCAGCCCTGGTTCCTTAGAGATTTTTCTAAGGGCACTGATTCTGAGCAATGTCCTCAGTATGAAACATTAGCTATTGCTGGCTTGCAGTCAACTACCAGATGAGTAAGCTTCAAAATGAGGTGCAACTGAACAATATTTCTAATTAGTTAACTACCTGCTTATTTGCTTGGTTTTGTTGTTATTTTCTTTAAATTGTACTGGGGAGATGCCAAAACATCTGTAAAGCTTTAGTTTAAATTTAAAAGCTTTATTACTGCGGTGTCAAGGACCTTCTGTGCTTGCTTTTCTCCAACACTCAAGTCACTGAGCACTGGTCCCATGAATCCTGATAGAAAGCAAATGTTAACTTTTCATGCTTGAGTACCTACTGACAGCTAACATTAAACTTGTAAGCACATGTATTTGCACTGGAAGTGGTTATCTGCTGTATGAGAGGGAACACTGCTTAACATTGTAAGGTAATGTTCCTCAGATCTCCTTGCCAGAATATAAGAATGGAGCCTGTTAAATAAGATCTGCAATATGACTTCTGAGCCCTGACTACTCATGTGCAGAGCATGATGGCCACGATTGTGACAGAAAATTACAGGCTAATACATGAAGCCTTCTCTGGGTGTCTGTCTAACATGTATCAAATATGCATGAAAGCAAAGAGACTTTCCCTGCAGCCCTGTGCCAGACACAGCACAGAAGCTGTTAACAGGCTCTGTCAAGCAGAACAGCCTTTCAGCAGACCCAGAACTGAGCCCTGTTAGCCCCTGTTCTGTTCCAAGCACGGCCTCTTCTGCAACCAGGAATGAGACCAGGTCCTAGTTACTCCCCTCTGGTTTATGGGAATTCAGCTCAGTGCCCTCTGAAATAGAACCAGCATCTTCCCAGAGAGCATGGAGGTTTTGTCATGGTGGAGCACTGTGATTCTGTTTCAGGGGACACCTTCTCCCAACCCAACAGCCTGAGTGCTTCCAAGTGTTGCAGCAAGTCATTAAAATACACTTCAGTAAGACTTTTCCCTGTAAGATATTTTTAATTCTGTTTTACTAGCAGGGCAATAGAATTGCCATGAGTGCCAGGCTGAATCCCTTTCTTTTCAGTTTATTTACTATATTTTTTAGTTCTGCTTGGTTTTTTTACAAGCTGCATTAATCTTCACATTCAGTCCTGTTCTGTAGGAAATCCTACAAGCCTTCTTATCTTGCTGACATCACTCTCTCTGGCATGGTGTTTGCTGTTTGGTTTTCTTCTCTCTACCTTTTTGAAAGAACTTGACTTCCATATTTGATTTCTGAATTGAAAGGTCAGTGACAAAAACCCACTGACATAACAAATTCTCAGATGTTTAATTCTGCTTATCCAGAGGCCAATGCCTAGATTTTCATCTAGTAAACTGTCTTCTCAGCTAAGAACAGACTTCTTTGCCAAGATGATCATCCAACTGGAGCAGGTGGATTGTGTTTATGAAAGGGGTTTTCTACCTTTCAGGGTTTTGCAAGTTAAGTGTTTGTTTGGTTTTTTTTAATTCTAATTTTTTTAGACAAACGTATTATACTAGTATGACCTGATATTTCTTTCCTTGACACATTTTGTGGAATATACTTGCAAGGTAAATCTTTGCACAGATGAATCTTGTGGTTATCAGCTTGTAATTAAATGTAACAGTGGATTCTACTGATCCTCTTTATAGAAACACAAAGCAGCATATAAAACCTCAGAAATGTGTGCTGGAAAAGTGTTGCGAAAAGTGGCTGACATAAAAAATGTTTTGGGCTTTCAACACAGTTAAAGAACAGAGGATCTTTTGTTAGTGATACAGTTTGGGAATGGCATAAGAGTCTATGCACAGCACAGAATTAAAGTGCCAACTTCAACTGTTTAACTGTAGGAACATCTCTCTTTAGCTAAGCTAGTAACACTGAAGCTGTAAAAAAATCTGTATTCAACTAAATCATCCTATGCTGTCCTCCAGAAAAAGCCTCTGCTGTATTCTAAGCAACTAAGAAGATGACAAATATCTGTTGGCTAGAGTATCCCAGAATGCACTGTCCTGAGCACACTGTGAGGTGATGAGCTGGTGGCAGCTGAAGGTATCTGACACCCAGAGCATAACCTGAGAACTCCTGCAGGTAGGGCAGGGTGCTGGATGGTGTCATTTAATATCATATCCTATTTAGGACAGGATTTATCAAGTTGGGTGTGATTAACAATTATAAGGAAGCTGTTTAATACAGAGGTAAAGGCAAAATGACTAGGGAATAATACAGACATGGAAATTGGAAATGGAAAATGGAAAAACTAAAGCTCCCCCTTAGTTAATTGGAAAAGTTGGATATAACTACATATTCTGTGTATCTTGACTCTGGTACATCAGCAGATCATTTACCTTTGTTAGTTACCTGTTGCTTTGTGTGGGCCCTTGGTAGCCTCTTCAGCTCACCAGAACAGCATGGACAGCAGCATGAGCCCAAATCTTCTCTTAAATCTCCTCCTTCTTCCTCCTCACTGCTGCTGCAGAGGCATTTGGCACACATTTTGCTCTCATAATAGGCTATTGCCCAGAGTTAACTCTGGTGTATGTAAAAGCTTGGTGACCAAAGGCTTTTCTAGCTGTGCCTCCACTGCCACTGGGCCACGCGTCTCTGGTTTCATGAACAATGTTCTGAACACAGCTGCCTTGGTTGTACCTGTGGAGTCATTACCTGGCCACTTGCTGAATCTGCCCAATTTAGTTTGCCACTTCCACAGTGGCATTCAGTGTGCTGTTGTCATTTCTTGATGGAGCACAGCCCTGTCTTTGGACTTAAAGCTGTAAAAAAGTCCACTGCTGCATGTAAAATATTGCTTCCTAAATCCAAATGTAGCCAAGTGCACTGTTAAGATATTTAGAAGGTTCTTAAATTATTTCCACTTTAAAACTCCTTTTGTGTATTTCATTTTGTTAACTTCTTAGGTTAATGTGAAATTACTTTCCTGGCTTGACATTGCCATAAATGTTCTTTTTTCCTCCCCTCTTTACAGAGGACAGTTAATTTTGTTGCTTGATACTTAGAGCAGATACTGACTTTGAATAGGACATTGTTTCCCAGCCAGATCAGTAGCTGCCTCCTGGATTTAGTTATTTTTTTGAGTACTGGTTCAGGACGGGTAAGAATACAGCAGTAAAAACAGTAAAAGTTTGAGTATGCTCAGAGCTTGTTCAGATTAAATCAAATAGAAAACATTAATTTCTTCTGATTTCCCCTCCCTCTCCTACGAATATTTGTAGCCTCTAACCTTATTTTAATGAGAATGGCAGCTCTAAATCCCTTCTGATAGCTCTTATTGGTTCTAAATAGGGACATTCCCAGTGTGTTTTAATCTCACTCAGAGATGTTTAATCAACTGCTCTGAGTCCTGTTGTGCTGCCTGTATCACTTTGGACCTTCTGCATGGCTGGGGTGACCTGTCAGAGCTGCTGTTTGCAGGAATTCCAGTCCAGCACATTCAGGGGTGTGCCCCCAAAACTAGTGAGTTCCCTTCATAGGGGGAACATAAAGAGCCTGCAGATCATGGATATATTAATTTATTACAATTGAGACAAATACCTTGTTTTCTTCATTCCCCTCTATTTCTTTCTCTCTGAAAATATTCTTCTTTTTTTTTTTCCATTTTCATCCCATCTCCTTTCCTCCTTTCCTTTTTTTCCTTAAGCTGCCAGGCCAAATGATGAAACAATTACAGGATGTTGGCTTTAAAAGTGTCTGGCTTTGCCAAATAAATTTATCTTTTTTTTTTTTTTCATTGTGGTTTAAAACATGCTAAATTCAAAGCCAAGTTGCTAACCTAAAACTCATGGTAACTTCAGTTTTTTGCATCAGGCTTACAATAAACTTGGATAGTTTTTCCACAGTGCCTTTGCCAGTGATTAGTTTGGAAGATAGTATGTTTTGAATTTGCTGAGAGATCTACTGCTCTTAGCTAGTTTTAGTACTTTTAAAAAGCAATCAATAATGCCTGTTTTGTAATAAGCAAAATTTATGAACTGACAAGTAAAATGTAATTATAGTGGGTATTCTGTACAAGAAAAAAGAGGTGATCTTAAAGCCATCTCAGCATTCTGTTTGCACTCATTTTCATTCATATAAATGATTAAGTGGTTCTGTGCTGAAACATTTCTCTCAAGGCTTAACATGAGTCTGGAAAAGTTGTTGCCACAGAGTTCTATAATGAAGTCAATGACCATTTGTATTAACTTTTCATTGTTACCTACAAATGAAATTTTTCATGGTATTTTTTTTTAATGACTGAGACCTTAACTCAGCAGCAACTTAGACACCTTTTATTTTTGTTCTCTGGGGACCGTGTTCTATAAATGTGTAAATTCATGACAAAAGTGAAACCTACACCAAAAACATAGGTTGATTTGGCAGTTAATGAAACTGTTTCCTTTGTCCCTCTGTGGAAAAAATTACTCGTTCTTGAATAAGCTACATTCAAAAGATCATACGAAAACTATGATAGCAGAAAAAGAAGAGAATTCCATCTTATAGGGCCTGATCCAAATCTCAGGTTTGTGAAAAATCACCTACTGAATCCAGTAGCCTTTGGATCAAACTAAAAAATGGAGGTGCTGTGCTTTTGGAGAAAGCTGTGCTCTTCTAATAATCATAAACTGCAGTGGATTTTAGTACAACCTCAGCAGTTTAGGTAAAGTCTAACTAGTTTTGAAATTAAGAGATACTGACACACCTCAGCTGCTCTTGGAAATCAGCTCCTGGGTTGACCTCCTGTTTGCTTTCTGGCCATGTATCTTTCTGCATCACCAGCTTCAGCTGCACAAACTCTCACCAAAGGATTCTCTATATTATATATTAAAGTAAAATAACCCCAAAAGCCTTCAATTAGTTGAGTTTTAATATCTTAGGTGTCTTTAATGTATTTAGAGAAAGGCACACTTAACCACAGTAGATCAGATGGGGCTTCCAGCTGTGCCCAGTGTGCTGTGTTGCTGGTTAAACCTGCATGGACCACTGGTGGAGCAGGAATGATTCCATGATGCATCCTGCCAACTCTGCAGCAACAGACACAGAGGGCACTTCTTGCAGGGCAGATCATTTTAGAGCTGACATTTAAGAATGAGTTCATTTTTATCACGCCTGAATTTGCAGTGAGGTGAAAACCTTCCAGTTTGACTGCTAAATTACTGGAAGACAGGGACCAGCTCTGGTGGAGAAAAACCCTTGCTCTTGTCTTCAGTAATAAACTCAGAGTGAGAGATCTGTGCACATAAAGCTCTATGGTCTGCTGTGAAACTTCCTATGGGGGTGAAGAGAGCAGTCAGCACTGATCTTTCCTCAGCATTGGGACTTGGGTTGGAAAGGATGCAAGGAGAAGATGAAAGGAGATCTCTTAATCCTCCTCCTGCTTCTCAGGGAAGCAGAGCAGCACAATGACAGCTTTTGTTTAGCTAGATGCAAATTCCAGCTATAAACATTACATTGGTTTTCTTACAGAGTGAAAAAAGAAGCCTTCCAGATAGCTCTGTTTCATTTATGGGAAGTAAAAGAATGATGCTGTCAGCTACTGGGCAGAAGATAACTTATATACTGTGGGTGAAGCTTTTCATTACACCAGGCCTAGAGATGCTTATGTGGATTGAACGTCTATAGGCTTATATTGGAGAACAATAGAAATATTTTAATGAGTGCTTTGCAACCAAGTAGATATCTGAAACTGGTAGTAGGTCTCATGAAGTTTATTTAGCTTTCTTGTGAAGGGAGGAGGGGGAAATCAGAACCAAAGGCTGGTCTTAGTCAAAGTTCAGCAGGCTTATCCTGAGTTTCTTGATGAAGCTTTAGGGCAAACTACCTCTAGTCTCAGTTCAGTGAAAATACTGCTCTTGGGTTGGTGTGGCAAGAGTTTGGTGCTGTGTGGGGTGCTACACAGGTGGCCTGTAGCAGAAGCTAGAAGCTGCTGGAAGCTTCCCCTGTGCAGGGTAGAGCCAATGCCAGCTGGCTGCAAGATGGACCTGCCACTGGCCAAGGCCAAGTCCACCAGGGATGCTGGTAGCACCTCTGTGGTAAAGCTGCTATGTCAAAACCATGGCACTGGCACCCAGAGAGAGAAGTGACTGTATGTGAGAAATCATCATTATATAATAATTATTATTTAGTTATTATTATGGCAGCAATAGAATAATCTAATTGCCTGATCCTGGGAAGATGGCCTAGACATCTTGCAAAACATACTTTCTTGTCTCAGAAATGACCCATATTTAGAGTCCTACCTATTGTGAAACCCTGGGATATTCCATGTGTCTGTGAGCTGCTTCTGCCAGGGGTATGATGTGTGCATCCCACAGGGAAAAGGAGCTTTTTGAAGGTGTCACTGCCTTGCTTCTGGCACTGGCCTGTGTTAACATGAAGTTAATGCAGAAAGACTTGAACTGAGGAGACTTATCCTGAGGTACTTCTGAACTGCAGCCTCTTCTCAGCCTACGTAGGCTCTGTGTCAGTGCCACTGTGTTGGTTAATAATAGGAGTGGCATTTTAGAAATGCAAGACAGAGCCCCAAATAAACAGTCCAGCTAGAAAGTGTAGTGTCTGCTGGAAAGGGGAGGGTAATCAGTGTTCCCAAAGAGTCCAGTTTCTGCTCTGGAAGTCTGCATTTCAGCTGGAAACCTCTGGTTGGCTCTGTGTTATTTAACTTTGTGACACAACAGCAATTAGAAGACACTTAAGTGAGATAGAGGAAATGGTGTGCTATCGAAACCTTGTCTTGAAAGAAAAAAGAAATAGGAAAAAGACAATTTTCAATATTGAAGTGATTAGAAGCTGTCATTTCATGTTGTTGTTTGCAGACTGATACAGATGACAGGACAAAGGAGCATAGGTGGAAATAATTCAGAACACATGTCAGGAAGCATTTTTCATGCTGAATGTGCACAGTGGCCAACCAGGTAAGCAAAAGCCTTTTCTCATTTAGGAACTAATTAGATGGCCTGTCATGGACAAAATGGCTTTCCCAATTTCCTCTTTCTCTAATTTTCTTACATTCTTCTCGTACTCCAGCTGCTATTCACTTTCTTCTGACTGGAAGTTTCATCATCATGCAGACATGAGCCTCATTCATCCAGAAATGCATGAGCTATTAGCTGCTCCATAGCCAGATACTCCACAGTGTCAATACCATGGCATGCTGCTCTGTTCCAGGGCTAGCAATGCCCTTGTTTTGAAGCTCATGGTTTGTGGAACTTTTTATCACAGTTATACCAAACAGAGTCTAGGAGAAAATCAGAGTGACCGAAAACATGCTGGTTTTATTATCTGAACAAAGTCTGATTATTTTAAAGTGATTAAAATGTTATATAAGTAAATAATACTATAAGAATATAAATAAATAACAAAAATAAATCTAGGAGATAACTTGGGAAAAAAGGAAGTTAAATGCACAGATATCACCCCCCTAAGATAAGTAAGTTTGCACATTTTTTGCTGTAGTTGAGGCTTTGCTGCAATACCTGATACAGACTTCCTGGGTAATCTTATTGCCAGTCTTTTATAACTCATGCCTCACGAGTTCATAGCCTCACGTTCATGGAGCAGAATGATTTTATTTTCTCAGGTGAAGACGAGTGTGAAAGTGGAATGACTTGGGGCATGGGCATTTGACCTCTCCAGGTACCAGTCAGTGCTAACTTCAGTGATGATGGTTGATCCTCATTTTTGTACTGTGCTGGCCCACTGGAAGTTTGCAAGTTAAAGCTATTTGAGAGTAATAGACAGAAAATGCCTGCTGAGGACAATGTTAAGACTCAGACCTAGGCACTGAAGCCCTTTGGTTTGTAATTCATTCTTCCAGGAACTCTGAAGTGAGACCTTTGAAAGACTTGCTGAACAAATGGCTGCACAGCAGGTCTTGTTTCCAAGGTAGTGGTTCCCCCCATGTCAAAAGTAGAGCTGTCTGCCCCTCTCCCCCCACCACCCCAGCTCCCAGTTTCAGTGCTAAATGATGGCACCAATATTCTCAAAGCAAAGCCATTTATGTGATGATTCAATAAAATAATTTGGTTTTCATACTTGTGGTAAGTTCTTGGTGAGGCTGCTTCTGGCTTGCTCCTAAAATATGGATTCCAGCATCTATAATAAACATTGAAAATGTCTTAATAATGACCAATTTAGATGTGTAATTATGGATATTTTACAAAGCTAATGGTGCTGAAATGTAGTAGCTCTGAGAAGCATTCATTGTTCATTGAAGAAATTGTACTGAAAAGAATGATCATTTCCATTTTTCAAGGAATTCAGCCTTCAATCAAATAAAATGCCCAAGGAAATAAAGCTAATTTTTAATGACATATGAAAGCAATGTCAGTCACTGCACAAAGCATGTGCAATTCTGTTGAGTTTGGAAATGGTACAGGACTTACTGAAGTTAAAGACAGCTCAAAGTTAAGATCAGCCCTCATTTCTGGCTTTTGTCCACTGCAGTCCCCTTAGCAGCACTTGTCAGTGCACACTGATGTGAATGAACACTGCAGCACCAGCCTGGAGCTGCAATTTCATGACTTTCTGCTGATTTTTCTCATACTGTTTCCAGTATTAGCCCTTTGGGTGCTAAGTGAATAAAGGGAAACACTGACTTCAGTTTTCAGCTCTTCTGAAGTCGAAGAATCTTTTCTGGGGGTGATTTTCAGGAGTTTGGAGGGGTGTGTGTATGTGTATATAAATACAGTCTGGAACACCTTGTATGTGGTGTATGTTTCTATATGTGTGAATAGCTATAAGCAAGCCTGTCTCCTGAACATGNTGGCCTATGACTATTGGAGTCCCTCAAATAGGTCAGTACTGGGACCAGTGCTGTTCAATATATTCATCAACAACCTGGATGAGAGAGCAGAGTGCACAGTCAGTGAGTGTTTTGATGTCACAAAGCTGGGAGGAGTGGCTCACACACCAGAGGCTGTGCTGACATCCAGAGAGACCTGGACAGGCTGGAAAGCTGGGAGAAATTTCATGAAATATAACACAGGTAATCTGGGCAAGAACAACCCCAGGTACCAGTATAGGTTGGGGACTGACCTGTTGGAAAACATCTTAAGGGAAAGGGACCTGGGGGTCCTCGTGAGCAGCAGGATGAACATGAGCCAGCAATGTGCCCTTGTGGCCAAGAGGGCCAATGGCATTCTAGGGTGGATTAAAAGGGCTGTGGCTAGTAGGTAAGAGAGGTTCTCCTCCCCTCCTACTCTGCCCTGGTAAGGCCACATCTGGAGTATTGTGTCCAGGCGCAGGCCCCTCAGTTCAAGAAAGACAGGGAGCTACTGGAGAGAGTTCAGTGCAGAGCCACCAAGATGATTAAGGAGATGGAACTCTCACTTATGAGAAAAGGCTGAGGGAGCTGGGGCTCTTTAGCTTGAAGAAAACTGAGTGGGGACCTCATTAATGTTTATAAATATATGTTCCTTTGTGACCTGACCTAGGTGATCCTGCTCTGGCAGGGGGGTTGGACTTAGATGATCTTTTGATGTCCTTTCCAATTCCTAACACCCTGTGATTCTGTGAAGTGGGCTGGGCCAGCCAGGCTTAGCTGCTGCTGCACCAGGAGTGAGGTCCTGCCCACACTCTGCTAACAGTGGAAGCAAAGCAGTGGTGCAGAGGAGGCTGTTTCTCTCAGTAGTGTGCACACAGTGAGCATATGTCCTCCTCTGCTGCCTTCCAAGAAACACCTCCATCATTCATCTGAAAGTTAGTCTGAGGGTAATGAGATCATATCTCTCCTTAATTTCCACCCAATTCTTAGCTCATCCAAAGTAAAAACAATTATTATAAAAATAAAACCAGGAAGATTCAATGTAAGTTTCTCAGAAAGCAGAGATCCCACAGTCTCCAGGGAACAGAGCTTCAGGTAGGACTTGTATAGCTGATGTATGTGGAGTAAAGGTACCTGAGCTGAATGGCTCAGATGTGTCTCCAAATGCTGAGAGTCTACAGGACAAACTACATAGCAGTGATTTGCTTAACGGGTTTTCCAATTGTGTCCTTTCCACTTTGAGGACAGTCATTGCTGTCTATACGGTTTGTTCAGGTACGAACACTTGAACAGTAGCACTTTGCTGTCCAACTGATAAAAAAAGTGCTGGCATATGTTGACCACCCAACTAAGTAACAGTTTATTTTGGTGGCAAGATACATAGATATAACCAGAATAGTAGTGAAAATAATTGCATGACTTGGGCAAATTCTTTCATATTAACTTGATCCCAGTTTGTTACAGTCCCATGAAGAACTGTAGGTCTTTATTAACTGTACCTTGGTAAGATGTTTAGAGAAAAACTTTTTTTTCTTTTTGAATATCAGACTGTTAATTTTCTGCTAAATTAGTGATGAATACAAATCAATCTCAGCCCTGCTTCTGGCTTGCTCCTAAAATATGGATTCCAGCATCTATAATAAACATTGAAAATGTCTTAATAATGACCAATTTAGATGTGTAATTATGGATATTTTACAAAGCTAATGGTGCTGAAATGTAGTAGCTCTGAGAAGCATTCATTGTTCATTGAAGAAATTGTACTGAAAAGAATGATCATTTCCATTTTTCAAGGAATTCAGCCTTCAATCAAATAAAATGCCCAAGGAAATAAAGCTAATTTTTAATGACATATGAAAGCAATGTCAGTCACTGCACAAAGCATGTGCAATTCTGTTGAGTTTGGAAATGGTACAGGACTTACTGAAGTTAAAGACAGCTCAAAGTTAAGATCAGCCCTCATTTCTGGCTTTTGTCCACTGCAGTCCCCTTAGCAGCACTTGTCAGTGCACACTGATGTGAATGAACACTGCAGCACCAGCCTGGAGCTGCAATTTCATGACTTTCTACTGATTTTTCTCATACTGTTTCCAGTATTAGCCCTTTGGGTGCTAAGTGAATAAAGGGAAACACTGACTTCAGTTTTCAGCTCTTCTGAAGTCGAAGAATCTTTTCTGGGGGTGATTTTCAGGAGTTTGGAGGGGTGTGTGTATGTGTATATAAATACAGTCTGGAACACCTTGTATGTGGTGTATGTTTCTATATGTGTGAATAGCTATAAGCAAGCCTGTCTCCTGAACATGGGCTTTTTGATGATGTTTTTTCTGTTGGTGGGGGATTTACTGGTGCCCTTGAGGTATTACCCACCCTGCCCACCACAGCACAGCCTGGCTGTGGAAGGAAAAGCCTCTGTCTCACCTACTGAGTGTGTAGAGTGAGCTAGGAAGCAAAGAGTCACCCAGTGCAGTGTCTCCTCAGCTGGGGCCATCACAGTCCTCACTGCTCTGCCAACAGCCTGCTGGGCTCTGGGCATGCTTGTGTGGGGCAAGATCAGCTCAAGGAATAGGATTTTACTCTGCAGGTGGAACAGGGAAGGGACCAGAAGGAAATCTTTGCCACACATGCTAATTTCAAAGTGGCTTCGCACTACCTTGGAAGCTTCAGCTAATCTCATGCTGCTGTGGGGAGAGAAAGGCTGTCAGTTCTCCTGCACTACTGCAAATAGCAGTTTCCTGCTGGCCTGCTCAACATTCAACCCAGGCTATTTTTAACCCACCTTCCACAGTTTTGACATTATTAGCAGGAACACAGCTGATGCCAAATAAGATTCAGCATTCCAGTATTTGGATTTAAATGCCAGAAGTCATAGCATGAGCTTAGAATGATGCATTTTTATTGAAATGATTTATTTGCATTCCTTTCTATATGCTTGCTTCATTCTGTGCTGGTTAATTGATTTTTTTGCCTTGTTTTCAAGGCTTTTTTCATAACCATGAGGCTATGAACTTTGTTCTGACCGAAAAAAAGGATTTTTGTGAAATTATATAATGAAGAAACTGCATCTTTAAAGGAGAAGACGTGTTCATCTTAGTAGAAATGACTTGAGTTAAATAACTAATTAACTCTACAGTTGATGGAGGCAGAAATGTGCCCAACACATGGCATATTCCATAGCACTCTGGGATGAACTAGACCATGAGCAGGATCTAAGCTGATGCAATTTAGACATCTTCAGCAAAGCCACCATCTCTCTTCAGCAGCAGTGAACATCCATCCAAAGCTGAGATATGGCAGTGCTGTTGGCTTAAATGAAATGAAAGCTCTATTTATTTGCATGTGTTGTTTTCAATAGGCAGGTTATATTTTTCTGGGTAATTTTTAGTGTTTTAACTTCTCCAGTTCTGTCTGGGAGAGGGACTTATTCCCAAACTAAAATAACATATCCAAATGTTCCCTGTTGTCCTTACTGTGAATTCCTGGTGCTACAGTCTCATGTAAAAAGGTTCTTTTTCATGGTCAGTGTTTCAGTCTGACAAGAGTCTGTGTCATGGAATAACTGAAATCTAGCTATATTAGTATTATAGTTAATGAAGTATTCCATGAGCACCAAGAGCCTGTCAAATTTAAGTAAAAAAAACTTTATTAAACCAAGTGCCAATAATATAGTTTAGTACTCTACAATTCATTTGCAGTCTGTAAGCAAACAAGCTGTTTCAAGACAATTTTTCTGTAATATTAGGAAAGAGAAAATTGTATTTTATGCATAAATATGCTTATATTTCCCTTGAAGGTATGAAGTGCCATGGACTTGCTCATGTAGGTAGGGTTAACCTTCTGGGTGTCTGTAGGAACAGGGATATTACTTTGCTAATAATGCACACTGCAGAAAAGCACTGGAAAGGGAGAAGGGGCTGGGTGAGGGCTAAAAGGAATTGCAGTAGCTGGAAAATGAGAGCTGCATGGAAATCCAGGTGTTGTCATGGATCATTTCTTGGTATTACAGAGCCTAGCATCTCTGCACCTTGCTTTTTCCCTCCAAGTGAATGGGATACTAAATTTGTCCATGTATTTTCAAATTCTAAGAAGAAACTGCTATGTAATGTGCAAAGTATTATTATTATTAATAAGATCACTATATTGTGTTAATTAGCACACTTGTGTCCTGGAAAATAGTTCTCATATCATTATTAGCTATGACTATTCCAAGAGGAAATGTTAAATATAATGCTATAAAATGGAGCTCTTTTGAGCATATTTTCTTTATGTGCCACTGAAAGCAATAACTGACCCTTTTAAAATACAAGGCATTATTTCCTTTTCAGTTTCCAGTGCTGAAAACACAGAATAATAATAATAAAAAAAGATTATGCCGATCATTCCTCTTTTCTTCCACATAATTTGTTAATGTATACAGCAATGGGGAGCTCAGATTTTTGATGCAATATGAGAACAAATTATCTTAATTCAGTCCAATTTATACATGAGGATAACTGACTCAAAACAGTCCTGCTGTGGCTGTGACTACCTTAAGTACACTGACTGACTATTACCTCTGCAGAAAATAGTCTTGTAGGATTAATTGTTACATGAGATTGTTTTTTCTTTAAATTGATTTTCAAAGGTCACAATTTAAAAATGATACTGTTACTTAAATGTGGTGTGAAGGTTTAAGTGCAAATCACTCTAAGGTAACTTTTTTTTAAGAGCGGCCTAATGCAGTATTATGTTTTATAGTGCAATAAAATTATGTGCTAAAATTGTGCTCATAAATGCAGGAAAATGTAAACCAAGCTATCAGTTATGTTTTCTCAGATAAAAGTGATTAGCATAGCTATCAAACTCTTCTCCCATTTGAATAATAGAATTATGTCTGAAGTCCAAGGCTTGTTTGCAAAAGCTGAGTCTTAAAAAGCAATGTAAATCCAGCTATCAATCTTATGTTTGACAGTGAATGCAGTGGCCTGCCCAGCACTGTGCTACCACTGAGAGCAGGGAGCTGACAGGTCAATATGAAATGTGCCTAAAATACTATTTTAGAAGTCATCCTTAGCACTGTGTCATCATCTCCTTGCTGCTGCTCAGACTTGTAAAACTGTGTGTTGTGTTTAAACAGAAGAGTGATGAGGCTTCCAGCAACAGTCACCATGAGTCAAGGTTTCATGTATAATTCATGAAGTATTTGGTCATCTACCAGCAAATTAATTTCCCTCTGACAGCTATACTTCTGCTGGTGTCCTCTCAGGAAGGCACAGGGTGTATAATTAAAATCTGAACACAACAAATTAAATGCTGATTACTTCATAACCAATTTGAAGGCTCGGATATCGTCACCTGTCTTTATAGGGTCAAACCAGGATATTCTGACAATGTGCAGAAGAATTGAATGTATTTTCTCAACCATGTATCCAGCTGTTTTCTAACACCTATAGGTTATAGTTAAAATTCCTCCTGGAAAATCCAGCCACAAAAGGAACAATTAGAAAGCCAACCCCAGCTTCAGACCTGTGAGAAGCAATGACAATTGTCTCTACTTGTAGGTGGCTTTCCTGTAACGCTGGTGTTGATTGCTCACAGGCCATGCACTGGTGTTGAACAGTGGGTAAAGTGACTGATACTGCCTGCTCACAGTCTCTGTGGCTCCCAGGAGCAAATGAACAGCTCTCCTACACTCCCTACTGCCACTCTTTCTTAGGAAGGTTTCCATGTCAAGGATTGTGCATAGAAAAGGAGCAGGAGAAAGATCACTTTATTCTCCTCCACTTCCTGAGAAGCTGGGCAGGGTAATGGTTGACTTTTCACTTAACCTCAATCCTAAGTGTTCTGTGCCTATGTCTGGCTCTTCTTACCTGACTTCACTAAATACATCAGATCTTGCTCTAATCACCAATCCATGATTAGCAGTATGGTTTAGGTACTGGGCAGCTTGTGGGTAATTAACAGAGGCACAGCAAAATGTCAGTGGAAAGGACCTCTGGAGTGTGCACTGTCTGCCCCTTCCACTCCAGAGCTGAGTGGTGGTGCAGGTCACAAGTCTTGAAGGAAGAGTTATGAGGAAATTGTGAGTAGAAATTGCCTGACATTGGTTTTGTTTGGGTTTGTGCCAATGACAAAAGTATCTAAAATGAGCTGCTGGTGGTATGCTGGATTAGGTAGCTCAGACAATTCCCTCAACTTGGATGCTACAAAGAGAAGAGTGTTTTTGTAGCACTGGTGTTGGGATATACTGGGCACTGTTTTGTATGGCACTCTTTTCCTAGTTACATCAATAACAATTTGTTTTCTGATATCAAAGAACAGACTGGTGTTGGGACAGGAATGGAGTTTTGAAAATGTGGGGAAAGGTACTAAAAGAGTAGTTAGAGCTGCCAGAAATGGTGCAAACTAAGCAGTAAGCTAAAGCAATGGGGAGTGTCCAGATAGAGGGAAAATACCTGGGTTTAAGAACAGTAAAAAGGAGTGAAGAGTGCTGGAGGGTGAGAACATCACCAGAGATTAGTGGTGAGCAGTGGCAGCAGCTGCACTGTCAATGCGATACTAAGTTTGGAAATGTTTTAAACATAAAAATTCCATCTTGGAACACATTCCATGCAGATCTTCAGCTTTGTAAGAGCCACTGGACAACAATTACACCTAGTAAATCTCATCAGATGGCCCAAACATGAGACTTGATGTTACATGTGCTGCAAAATCTGGCGTGCTGCAGTGTCTGTTACACACAAGCTGAAAGAACAGTATAAACTGCCAGTAAATAGAAAACAAAATGAAAACAAACACTGCAGTGCATGACTTCCTGTGGGATTTGATATTAATCCCCACTTAGGAGGAGTTGTCTGTATAACATATTTTCCCTAGGGGACTTGTGAGTTACCCAGCTCATCCTTATTCAAAGCATATGATTTGCATCCTGCAAGAAATCACACAGAATTTTTTCAATGGGCTCCAAATATACAGTATTGATAATAAAGCCTGTGTAATTGGATTTAAAATAAATAATTAGGAAACAAGCTTGATGCACACATTCTATTATGCACTGGTCAGTGCTGTAACTTTGCACAAAGGTTCACTTTTAGAAATCTGATGATATTATTTTAAAAGTTTGTTTAGATTCTTTATGCTTCAAATAATTTCTTACCCTGTCATTACCTATATTTTTATTGAATACAAATCAGAGATGAATCATCCTCATCAGTTCTCTTCTTGCAACCTAGTGATGGATGTGCTGGCTGGGCTGCTTTTGAAGGCTCTTGTGTTTACCAACTGAACACAGCTTTTCCAGATTCAGATTCTTTTGCCTGATGAAGAACATTTTCTCACTTCACTCCCTGGTGACAGCATCTGTACCTTCTCCATCCTATGGAAGAGAAAAAGAAAAAGCTTAGAAGATAGTTTGCAGGATGTCATATTAAAGCTACTCTGGCATTGCACCTTCATCATCCTCTTCAGTCAGGTGCTGTTAGATCAAGACTAGATACTTTAAAATATATTTATTCCCTCCTCTTTGAATACAGTGATGCTTAACGGCAACTAAAAATTCTGTTAATGTGAATACTGAAACTGGTGGGTGGACCTTCAAGAGCAACACTTCTCTCCCTGTGAGCAAGAGAAGTGAAGCCCCCTGTTCTAAGGGCTTGCTGCCAAAAGTTAGATCAGAGGGTCTTGGCTAAAAAGTGAGCTGGGGCTCAGTGCTTTCAATAAAGACTGTGTTAGTAAGTAGATAACTTCCTAAACTAAACCTGGATCAGGCATTGTACATTTTCCGTTGGTGCAAAAATACCTCATTTTTTTAGAGACAGGAACACAGCAATTCCAGATGTTACCTGTCTGTTGCTTCTTGCCATAACACGTATGTTTTGGTGTGTTGCTGCTCATTTAAACACAGGAGGTGGGAAGAATATAGGGACACTTTGAATTTTCCCCAAATTATAATCCTTTAAGCAGGGGTTTCTAGGCAGCTGGCAGCTTTTCCATTCCAGTGACATGAGAACACTTGCAAGAAAATCTTCTCTTGCCAATGAATCACAGGCTCAGTTTGCCTATTTAGTTGAAATAAGCACATTAACAGTTTACTGGTTTTCCTGAATAGTTTGAACAGTAGATAAAAGTGCTGAGTGACTTCAGAAAGGATGAACAGTTTTGCCTTCTTGTGAACACAGAGGTACTCAGGACCTTCCACGAATCTCTAGAGACTTTAGCAGTGTATTGCAGTTGTCAGGTGCTCAGAGTTACAGCCTCAGCCCTGAGAACTGACTGTGTTGGGGTGACAGTCTGCACATCTGATTAATACTGGGAGTATGGCCTTGATTTACTGGGCAGCAGCATAGTTTCTTATGGGTTTCTACAGTGTTGGAAAGCCAATATTTCTTGCTGTGTAGCCTATGGTTTTCTTGTGTTTGTTGAAGATGTGGGTTTATGTTTTAATCTTTGTATTATCTCCTGCAAGGGGCAGAATTTCAGATCCCTAAACCAGCAACTTCCCCAGTTAATTTTGGGAAAAGGCTGCAGAAGCCATAGAGTCCATAAAATTCCCTTTACTCACTGTTCCCAGGACTATGCTATCAGCTGTGCTTGAATTTGAGCTTGGGATTTGCTAAATCAGAAGGATCAGTACTACCTGCTTGCTGCATACAACGGACAGTTCAAAGGGATCTCAGTAACTCACTGCTCATCTGCAAGAAGAAACACACAAAGATGCTCCTGCTTTCTTTTGTTAAATAGATCAGGTTGCTACTGGGGAGTAAAATAAACTTATACATCAGAATTCACTTGGGTAGAATATCAGTTCAGTGTTAGGTCTGTAAAATGTTCCACGCTTTTAGCAGTGCTGTAAACATAAAATTCTTAGCTGGCTCAGGAAGCCCATAAATTTAGTAAAAATGAGGAAAGTGTGTGTGTGCCTACCACCTGGGTTACTGTTAGCTGATGGGTTTGTTCTCTGGCTGCTGGAAATTGTGTGTCATGAAATGATCTTTGTCCAGGTGCTTAACTTGCCTGTTACAGTTTGCTGCAGAAACATCTCATGTTCTGTAAGTCACTTCATGTGTTGGGTGAAGGTAGAAGGACAAGGTGGGAAAGTAAAGACATTTGCTGGCAGTTCCAAGTAGTAAACTGCTACCTGGGGGTTGCTTCCAGAGCTGGAAACCTTGTAGCAGGTAGTGTGTTCATCAGGGGCATCAGCAATCTGAGCTCCTTTTCCAAGTAATGTTTCTGATGTTATGCACTGCAGTCTTAGTCCCAAATACTTCTAAAAACATCATTTCTCTGGTTTAACAACCTATACAACAGCCTGAATGTCTAGCAAGAGAACCCATTTGTTCTCCACACACCATCTCTCTAATGGAAGAGATGGAAATTCTGAGAACATGAGACTCTTGCCAGTGAGCTAGGCTCATGCTGATGGTTGACTTGCTGAACACTGGCAATGGAAGAAGTGCCAAGATTATTTCCTCTCTTTTACTGCATAGTAAAACTCCTTCAGAAAATTCAAGGACCACCTTCTGAATTCTTAAACTTTTTTGAACTTTTCAAGAACTTTTCATCCTTATAGAGTTGCAAAACATAAACTGAAAGAGAGAATTATCTCTGGTATTGCTGTCCTACATACGAAATTTACTTAGAAACAAGGATAAAAATTATAGTGTCCATTTTTTTTGACACTTACTGATCTGAGTACTAATGGGCAAGTTCAGTCCAATGTCTCCTTGTGAGTTTCAGGAACCTGAGCTGTACACTGAGTATATGGTTCCCTTAGGTACAGCTACTGTCATAATCTCTCCTTACTCCATCTCAGTAAAGTGTTAATTGTGTCTAAGCCACATGATAAATACTTGTATATGTGAGAGGTACCCAGTGGCCCCCAGTTTTTAACCATGGGGTAATGGGTTGTAAAGCAGATAGCTCTGTACCCTGCCTGCTTCCAGGGTGTACTGATCCTCCTCTGGCTATGGAAAGAGCTGTCTGTTGGCACAGAGCTTTGTCAAAGTAATGCTGACCACTCTGGTGGAATCCTAACAAATTGAAATCATCTGGATGCACTGGCAGAAGCCAAAAAACTGACTTTATACAGCTTTTTCCAACAGAGCAATCAAACCACAACACTGAACCATGTGGGTGGCCTCACCCACTTACATATATTACACTTCTGGAAATGAAATGGCTATGAAATCACTCACTGATTTTCCCTGTGTAAAACCAGCTCGTTTGTCTTGGTGACGTAACAGCCTGTGATGAGCCATCCTTATGACTAAGGTTCTCAAATTCAAGACAAGGAAAATGTGACTATTTCACAACTACTTTTCTTCATGTGTAGGGCTACGTATTGGAGGAGTTCACTGAAAAAGTCCTTGGATACAGGCTGTGTACAGAGATGTTCATGTCTGTGCTTAATCACTGAGTGGGGTACTCTGCTTTCTCCAGAAAAGCCATTTTTTCTGTGTTCTAGGTATTGGAAAAATTAGGGTAGTCATTTAGAGTAAATTTAACATTGCAGCTTTTCAATCCAGGTATCCCTGGCACAAAGAAAGGAATAAAACCATATCTCTTTGTTTTTATTAGTATAAATACAGACTTAAAATTTTTCTCAAGGTCATGGGAAACAGAATTTGTCCCATTGTCTTATTTTAATGCTTAAACTCTGAAGAAATGCTTCAAAGGATACCTGAGAGTTGTGTGAGCACAATTCTGTACTTAGCTGAAAGGTATGAAAATTGGCCTCAGAATTGGTTAGGGAGTTGACCTTGCCTGTTCCCTGAACTCTGATGGGTTGGACAGAATGGAAACTAGATCTTGCCAAACAAAAGCTCATGATGTCTGAATACCTCTAATGAAAACATAGAAATCCTTCACTGAATTCAGCAACAAACTCTCATCAACTTTAATGGGACATTGAGGGAATGGGGGAGCAGTGAGAAGGTTTCCTTAGGAGTTCTTAGTATACACTTTGAAGAATATATGATGCGAAAGACCATCAGTTCATACTTAATGTTTTAAAGGGCAGCTGTTCAAGGAGGAAAAAAAAGGATTGTGTGTGTTAAAAGCAGTGGAAAAAAAGAGAATTCCCTCTTCCTGAGAAATTCTAACTTTATATTACAATAAAATTGAATTACTTCAGTGAGGTGGAGCAACCTGAACCCCACCCAGCATTCAATGAAATGAAATCCACAATGAAATCCTGTTCTTGTTCCTTGGCCCAGCATAGTGTAAGTCACCAAATCTGTGTTACCATTTCTGATCCAAAGCTTATCTGAAGAGCATGGATTTTAGAGATGTTTGTATTGGTGATTTGTTTGATCTACTCTCTGCTGCTTCTGCACTGTTTGAGCTTTAAGAATAACAGTTGTGCTGCAGCTGAGACACCATGGCTTATCTTTGGGATTTGTGTGCAGCAAGAAATCAATGGATGCCACGTGCACCTCATAGTGGCCAAAAGGGAAGAGGGGGGATGAGTGGAATAAAACAAACTGCTTCACCCTCATAGGAGATTGAAACTGCTCAGGAGAGAATTGTTTCCTCCTTCAGTAGCAGCCTAAACTCTGGATGATAGTGCAGCCAAGGCATAGCCCCAGAACAGGGACTGAGTGCTGAGCAGTGCTCACACTGAAAGCCTGCAGAAACAAGATGCACACATGCCCAGCTAAACTCTTTGCTGGCACTCTCAATATCTGTGGACTCATTTTGATTTTTTGCATGTGTAACTCTTTAACTTCCATCCCTCTTGCACTGTAGCTAGGTTTTGGTTTTTTATTTTTTTATTTTTTTATTATTTATTATATATATATATATTTATTACATATATAAATATATACATATATAAATATATATGATATAATATACATGTTTATATATAATATATACATATATAAATATGTAATCAATCAAGCTATGCTTTTAAGGAGCCATTTTTTATAATTCTTCTTTTTCAGGAGTCTAACATGAGATATGGTGATTTTTATCTGCTGACGTATGCACAGTTGAAAATAATTGGGTGATATGTAATAATAGTCTAAATCAGGTACTTTGAGCCTCATATTTAGAGCTGAAGTAGGGTAGATACCTTTAATCACCATAGTGGAGGTTTAGAGGTTCTCATCTTTAAGAACTGGTAATATTCCTTCAACTGATGGATGTGTATTAATGTGNAACTCTTTGCTGGCACTCTCAATATCTGTGGACTCATTTTGATTTTTTGCATGTGTAACTCTTTAACTTCCATCCCTCTTGCACTGTAGCTAGGTTTTGGTTTTTTATTTTTTTATTTTTTT